>SNQJ01S0056575.1:12721-54294 GCA_010110895.2 Picea sitchensis | reverse complement strand
TAAAGGTCCAAAACCCTAGTGAATCGCCAAAAGGTTTGTGTGCCCCGAGGTGGTTAGGTGATGCATCAACTTCCCAGGGGCACAACGTTTTCTTACAATATTTGATTGGGGTGTTTAGTACCTCATTGGAAATATCTAATCGAGAATTGAAATTATCGGCGGGGCTTGAGAATTCCATGGAAACCCCAGGCCCCCGAATGGCCAAAAACATCATTTAGGGCCTCAAAATGGCCCCAGAAGTTTAGGACCCGGAAATCATAAAAAAAAATGGCCAACATGGAGAAACAAGATGAGTCAGTGGAAGAGGTGGGTGACCATGGATATCCACCTGTATAATCTAGCTAAAAGGGAAATGTCTCGACCATGAGTAAAATTTCCCAAGCATAAAGGAAGTCGACCAACTATGTGTGGAAGCGCCCAACTATCAAGAAAAGGACCTAACAAGTTTTAGATATTTGTGGAAAAACTGTGGGAAAAAGAAAAACACCCAACAATTAATATAATGTTGTGGATGGCCTGTGGGCATAGGAAAAATTCCCAATAAGCAATAGAATGTTGTGGATGGCCTATGGGAAAAGAAAAAGTATTTATTAATACCAATTCAACTCAGGGAGTAAGACAAACTAGCATTCTCTTAAACCGATGAACATATCAGGGTGCCTACATTGTGTTTACAAGACTAATATTAATGTATCTTTCATGAACACATCCATAGCCCAGACTTCTCAAGCACACAATAAACTAATGAACCTGCACCAAAGCCGCAAAATTGAAACAATTACACAGATTTCAACATTTAATGGGAATTTTATTAAGCTCAGGAGATAAATACAAAGGGGTGAGCTATACACAAATGTTTATTGCTACTCACAAACAATAAAAAACTTGTAGATGGCAATGGCTCAAAGGCACCTTCTCTCATTGTGGACATGCTCCTTAACTCCTTCATCCACCAATATTTAAACAAGTTTCCCTCTTCAAGCTCTAATTTCTACTATTGTCTTCCCCAAGTTCTCCTTACCTCTCCCTTGTTGATGTCCTCACTACCACCTTCATTGTTTTAACAATATACCTTTGGAAGGCCAACCATCACAATGTTCATTTACACTTCCAATTTTTCCAAAAAAAGACAAAATACAATAAAAAAGGGTGTGTTTACAAAACTTAAAAAAGGTAAAACAATTAACAATATGCCTTTGGAAGGCCAACCATCATAATGTTCATTTACACTTCCAATTTTTCCAAAAAAAGACAAAATAAAATAAAATAAAAGGGTGTGTTTACAAAACTTAAAAAAGGTAAAACAACTAGGTCCTTAATACAAAGTTTGGTGAGGATCCAATTTGTGTCATCCATGGCTTAACCTTCCTAGCTCTCCTAGTGTCCTAGACCCAAAGGATTTATAAAACTCAACTAAAATTAATTCTACTCTAAGGGGTTGAATACTTGGAAAGTTTTGTTTAAATGAGCTAGACATGTTTCACTTTTTGGGCTAGCTATGTAGCACTCTCTCATCTCACCATATAGTGGTGTATGAACTTGTTGGGGTCCTTATGGGTAATTATTAGTGTTCATAATTAATTTAGCCATGTAATCCTTCACCTTTATTCACATATCTAAAGTTGTATGTTAATTGGTTTTCACTTAAGTTGGTCAGGTCCATTATAGTGCATTTAATCACTCTGGACTTGAAATGTTATAAATTTAAGTGAATAGAGAATTAGGTCCCTGTGAAATACTTTATAAACCAAGGGTTTAAATCTTCACAAGGTTTCACACCTTAAAAATATTACAAATTTAGTTTACAATGCCATTGGGTCCAAAGGGTAAGCTATGCAGTCCTAAACATATCTACCTAAGAACCCAAATTAAAAACTTTATTCTACTTTTTCAAGCAATATTCGGGGTCAATGAGGGGCCCTTACATAACACGATGAATTAAATTTGGCTAGGAATTAAAACTTGAAAGGGTTATAGAATACCATTGAGTCAAAGGTTAGGCCCATCGACTCTTATGCAATTCAAAAGAGAATAGAGTCCAAGATCCACCCAAATTTATAGGCTCTAATGCCTCCTTCCTTCTCCTATTGTGTCTCCTTTGTAAATCCTTCAATCATATCTTGAGTTGTTCTTAAGGGGGGATAATAGGATATTTAGACACTTAGGAGTTAATTAAGATCAACTTAGTCTAATTGTCATTAGGTTAAAGTGTGTTTCTTAGTATGTTTCTTTATCGTTGCTTCTAAGGTTTCCATATTTTTAAAGCATTTAAACTCCACATGACCATCCCATCCACAAAAGTTGCAATGTCAGTCAATCTTATTACTTTTGGATTTTTCTCCTTTGTCACTATTATGAACAGAAGTTGGGTGAGATGGTTTGGGACCCTTGTTTTGCTTGTCATTGTGGAGAGGATGTTGCTTCTTTAGATTCTTAGATTTTTATTTTTGTTGGGATGCTAAGGCTTTGTTAGATGTACCTGCAATGTTGATTAATCCAAGTTGCACAAGCTTATATTTATCTTGAATCAGAGCATCACAAAAAGAATTAAGAGTGTGTTCTTTATAAGAACTCCCTAGATCTTCTCTGGTTACATAAAAGGTAGATACAAAAACAAAATATGCACTACCAAGCTTAGCAAGAATAGCATATATGCATTGATCTTCCTTTAGATCTAGTTTGTAGTCTATACAGAAAATTCTAAGTGTTTTAAACTTAGATAAGTAATCTTCAATGCAAGGAAAATTATTTGGACTTAAAGTAATTAACTGATTTTCGGACTGGTGGACTCGAATAATATTGTGTTTACCAAACATAGCTTCAATCTTTTCCCAAGCTTTATTTGGGCCATCAATTCCTTGAAGGTGAAACCTTAAATCAGGAGAGATGGACATTTTGATTAGTCCATGTGCTTCATCATTCTTTTCATCCCATTTGACTTTATTTTCATCAACAGTGGATTCTTCTTATTTTCCCAAGGTAATCTGGTACAATCTCTTACTTCTTAGTAAATCCTCCATATGGGATTTCCATGAGAAGTAGTTGGTGTTGGCAAGCAAAATATCGTTGGGAAACTCCATATTAAATATACAAACAATATGTATTTAAAATATGAAAATGATGGTCAAGATGGAGAGCTCTCAAAAAAATAGGTTGTTTAAAAAAAATGGCACTGAAAACAGACTTTGGATATGAAAGTTATGCCCTTTTGAAAAAAAGGCATAAATTGTGACTAAAGAGACACATGGCAAGTAGAAGTCGGTCCATGTGGTGGTGCCCCTCCTTCACTAACTTCTTATAATGTCACTTTTACAAATAAGTTGCTTATGAAGTGACCCACTTTTATAGAATAAGCGGGAATCACTTTTACAATAAAGTTACTTTGTAAAGTTACTTTACAGTGATTCACTTTTATAATTTAAGCAAAATACACTTTACAATGAATGCATGAATTTTTTCAAAAAGTAACAAAAAAGAGACTTGAACTCAAGACCTCTTACTGAGTAAAGCAACTTTTAACCTAGTGAGCTAGTGAAAAACACATTATAATCTTAAGAAGGAGGATGGGAGGTGTTGTTGTTGTTGATGTTAAAGATGACCTTGGAGTGTGTGCTAAAAAAAACTATTTTCATGCATTCACATGCAAAAAAAAATTCACTTCTCACCAACAACAATGGTTAGATATTGGTTAGCTTACTCGGAAAAAGAAAGTTTTCCCTATGTTTATGATTTGCAGAGATTGCTCAAAGAACACGACAAAGAACATATGTAGACGAGAAAAAACTTTCTACTCTATTTATGATTTTTCAAGATCTTAAAAAGCGCAGGGAAAAGATCATATGCAAACTAGAAATATTAGCAACCCAAAAACAAAAAAGGAAACCAAAATATTATCTCTGTAAAAATTTAAAAGGGGCGTATGCAGGTTTTATTCCTCTGGATCTGATAGAAATGGACGTATCTTGGGAAAATGGAAATTGTTTTGAGTGAAACAAAAAACGTTCCTAATTGAAATGAGTGCTCCGGATGCAATGGAACAATCCTCTCGGCCCAGAAATAATACTGAAATAGCAAAAACTAGAGATGTGGTAACACGACTTCAAGATGTTTATGTACAACATAAGTGAGTCTTCAAATATGCTCTGATATCATGTTCAAAAACACAGGTATTCCAATAGAGGACAAACACCTAGAATAATCACTCATGCAACCAGATCAAATATCAACACACCAATGTTTTTATGTGGTAAAACTCTTATGAGAAAACATCCACGGCCCCAGCCAACGCGACCACTTGAGCCAATTTATTAATTCAAAAGAAAATATATTACAGAGAGTTCCTCACAATCGATCATCAACAAATGACCCTCCATGATATTTAAATAGAGATCGTGGACCAATCAGGTGTTAAGCCACATATCAATGTAGCCACTAATATCGAGGAGAATATGATCCGTCGTATCACTCTATGTCGAGAACATATCATGATCATCGGATTACAAATGCATACTAATGCATACTAAAGAAACACACTTTAACCTAATGACACATTTGACCAAGTTGATATTAACTAACTCCTAAGTTTCTAAATATCCTATCACTAAGAACCCAAATCAAAAACTTTATCATGTTTTGTCAACAATGTCTCAGGTCAATGAGGGACCCTTGTATAAACATGATGAATTAAATTTGGCTAGGAATTAAGACTTGAAAGGGCTATAGAATACCATTGAGTCAAAGGTTAGGCCCATCGATTCTTATGCAAGTCAAAAGAGAATAGATTCCAAGATCCACCCAAATGTATGGACTCAAGAGTATTATAAAGCACATTCATAATATTTTGAGTTTGACTCTTAAGAACTTGGTCAAATTTTAAATAAATAAATAAATTCAAATACCCATGCTATGAAAATGGCACATGGCACTCTCAAGGCCCTCCACTCATCCAAATAGGTCATACTCTGTGGATTTCATTATGCATACATGCAATATCGTATTATCCATGACAGCTCCTTAGTTTCCTTTATGAAATAATCATGTATGATGTGGAGCTTGGTTAAGCTACCACATGGTGAGATATTGTGCAGGTGAACATATCTTAAGACTCTTACATTCCTTGAATTAACCTTTCTAATCTTCCCATTTTCTTAGACTTGCAAGATTTATTATACTCAATTAAAAACATATTTCAGTTTGAGGGGTTTGATACTTTTAAAAAAAAATTGATGAAATAAGATAGCCATGTGGCACTTTCTAGGTAAGCCATGTGACACTCTCTCAACTTGCCATGGGTTCCTTATTATTGTCCCTCATTACCATTGTAAGGTACCATATGTATTATAATAAGAAGAAATAGAAATATTGCAACAAATACCAACAGAACAACAAAATATAGAGAATAACAACACAAACAATGATACCTTTATTGATAGAAATCTAAGTTCACTTGTCTCTTCAAGGGGGAAACCTCCAGCAGAGCAGATCTCTATTACAATAATTCTCAAGACAAGACTTTATCATGCCTTCTACTCCTATTTATACTAATTCTATCTTCTAAAAAACATTCTAGAGGCAGATCTTTCTATAAGTGGAAGATTATACTAAGTCTTCTTACATTAGATTTGTTCACATTATTAAATAGGCTTTATTAACTAATGTCGGCATTTATTACATGAAAATATATATTATTATACCTATGTGAGAGGTTAGGGAGGTTAGGTCCCTAACATGCTCTCCCCCTTGAAAAACAACATTGTCCTCAAGACTTGAGATGAGGAAATTGTTGCAGAATGGTAGTCGGCTCCCAGGTGGCATCTTATGGAGGTGTATCCTTCCATTGAACTAACACTTCCTTGATGGTGCATTGACGAAAACGATGTGCATGTTAGTCCAAGACTGCTTATGGCTGCAACCAAATGGAACCTTCTTCATCCAACTCAGGGAGACTGGTTTGAGTCTGGTACTTAGTTCCAATCACTTTCTTTAAGAATGAGACATGAAAAACATGATGGAGCTTAGAGTGACTAGGCATAGTTAACTCGCAAACCATGGACCCCACTCACTTTAGAATTGTATAAGGACCATAAAATTTGGGGGAAAGTTTTTGACAATGTTCATCTTTGATTGAATTTTTCTTATAAGGTTGCATATGAAGAAACACATGGTCCCCTTCAGTGAATTGAAATTTACAATGACCTTGATCTACTTGTTGCTTCATGTGATTCTGAGACAGGGCCAATTTTTCTTTGAGGGTATGGAGAATGGTTACTCAGACTATAAGATTGTTGTCAACCTCCTAAACCTTGGAGACACCTGGTATGTATGAGATAACCAACAGTGGATTTTTCCCATAGACTACTTCAAAGGGAGTCATGCAAGTAGTGGTATGGTAAGATGTGTTGTACCACCATTCAGCTAGGGTTAATCATTGAGCTCACTGATTTT
The DNA here is from genome assembly GCA_010110895.2 of Picea sitchensis. Classification (NCBI taxonomy): domain Eukaryota; kingdom Viridiplantae; phylum Streptophyta; class Pinopsida; order Pinales; family Pinaceae; genus Picea; species Picea sitchensis. The sequence goes on along the minus strand of SNQJ01S0056575.1, from coordinate 47,850 downwards.
TTTTATCAGAGGCAAAACACCACAAATTCATTTTCAAACACTTGTCGACAGCTTTAGTTTGTCCATCATTTTGGGGATGATAGGCGGTGTTGAGATGCAACTGAGTTCCCTGGAGCCTGAATAATTCTTGCCAAAAATTGCAAGTGAAAGTTGGATCGTGGTTAGAGACAATAGAGTGAGGCATGCCATGGAGTTTGAATATTTTATCCATAAAAATTGAGCCAATTTGGATGCAATGAACGAGTGTTGAAGAGCACATCAATGAGCATATTTAGAAAGATGATCTACTACCACCATTATGATTGACTTATTGCCCTATTTAGGTAAGACAACAATGAAATCCATAGAAATATCCCTCCAAATAGTAGGTGGAATTGGGAGTGGTTAGACTGTTCTTGGAGATTTGAATGTTTCTCCCTTATTGTGTTGACAGGTATCACATTGATCCACAAAGGTGTGAATGTCTTGTTTCATGCCATCCCAGAAAAAATAACCTTTGACCTGTTCATATGTTTTGGTAAACCTTGAATGTCCAACTGTGGATGAATCATGAAACTCAGAGAGCATTGTGGACTTAAGGTTTGACTATTTTCTTAAATACAGGTGACCTTTGTAGAGAAGCTCTTCAATGTGCCAAGAGTAACCTGGAGAAGCTTGAGGATCTTGTTGCAATTTTTGGATCATGCCAAATAGTTTGGGGTCTTGCAACCATTCCTGGCAAATGCCCTGAAGCCAAAATTCTACAATGAATGCGACGGAAAAGAGTGACCCGTCTTATTCATATTTCCTTGAAAGAGCATTAACAACCACATTTTCTTTTCCCTTCTAGTAGATGATCTCATAATCAAATCCAAACAACTTGTTCACCCATTGTTTTTGCTCTGAGGATGAAATTCTTTGTTCCAGAAAATACTTGAGGCTACAATGATCAGTTTTAATTTGGAAGCATTTCCCCAATAGATAAGGATGCCAGAGATCCACTGCATGCAGAATATCCAACATTTCCTTTTCATAGGTTGATTGGCCCAAATGTCGCTCTAACAATTGTTTGCTAGTGAAATCGAAAGGTCAACCATATTGCATGAGGACTACCCCAATTCAATTCCCGCATGCATCACATTCCAAGACAAAAGTCTTTGTGAAGTCTGGGAGTGTCAAGATAGGAGTTGTGCACATATCATATTTCAAGGCTTGGAAGGATTGGTCGATTGCTAGAGTCCATCTGAAAACATTCTTTTTAAGGAGAGAAGTGAGAGAAGATGCAATTTTTCCATAATTCTGAAAAAACTTGCGATAATATTCCATTAAACCCAGGAAACCACAAAATATTTTAACAGTTTTAGGGCGAGGCCAATCCTTCATAGCTTCAGTTTTCTTAGGATCCACCCGTATGCCATCCTTGCTGACAATATGACCCAGGTACTCAACTTTGGAGTCTCCAAAAGCACATTTAGATTGTTTGAGAAAAATTTGGTGTTGAGATAGTAGATGGAGAACTTGATCCACATGGGTGAGATAGGCTTGCCAAGTTTTACTATAAATGAGAATATAAAACTAAGACAAATTTACAGTGGAATGGATGGAAGACATGATCCATGAGACTATCAAAAGTGGATGGATCATTACACAGGCCAAAGGGAATGACCAAGAACTCATAGTAACCCTCATGAGTTTGAAATGTAGTCTTGGGAATGTCTTCTTCCTTCATATGTATCTGGTGGTAGCTATAACAAAGATCAAGTTTGGTAAAGTATCAAGCACCACTCAGTTCATCCAAACGGTCATCAATGACAGGGATGGGAAATTTGTCCTTGATTGTGATTTTGTTGAGGGCACAAAAATAAGGACATGTGCGCCAAGTGCCTTCTTTATTGAGTACCATGTGTCATATTTTGGTATCTCGGAGGTACTTCTACATTGGAGGCACCCTTATCCAGGTGGATATTAGTGGCCACCCACCTATTCCAGCTGGATCCTCTTGACAGTTTTTTAGTTCAACACGTTCTTCTATAATTCTTTGTAATTGTGGGTTCTACACTTCTGGGGTTTTCTGAATCCCTACATATATTCCAGGTGGATATTGGTGGCCTTCCACCTAATCTAACTGGCTTATTTTGGAAGTTTTCATGTCAGTACATCTTTTTGTACTTATGGGGTTGTTTTGGGGCCCTAAACAGTGTTTTATTTTCTTTATACAATCAAACTATAGACAAAGTCAAAATTTGATGACATAATGTGCAGTTCTCAAAAATACCTTTCCAACGGGCTATCACACGCCTAAAACGGAGTTTGTATGCAAAAGTTACGACCCTGGGAAGTTGAGGTACCAATTTACCCATCAGGGCCCACATAACTTTTGGTGTTTCATCTCCTAGGGTTAGGTTTTTGGATGTCTAGGGTTTTGGCATTCATGAATAATGTTAAAAAGGCCTCTAGAGCCTCATTGTAATCATTATACCTAGACGTATGCGCATAGAAGACACATCTCTTCTTAGAGATATCTACCACCATTCGAGCAAGTTGTTTTTAGTTCTGCAGTTTTGCAGTTTTAGCCTATTTTATTTACTCAATAGAATTTATTGTTCACTGGATATCTGTTGTTGTTCTATGTATATTTGTGTTATTTTATTCATTTTTTGTTTTTGTTTTTTGTTCCGCTCATAAATCTGGATCACACCCATCATGTATAAGTGATTGAGCATATTTCTCTCTAGTGACTTTATGAAGTGTTTTCATAAAGTGATTTTATAAAGTCAAGTTGGGCCTTTTAATATTTAATGGGTAAAAGTGACTTTATGAAAGGTGGGTCACTTAAGTGATTTAAGTGAACTCAAGGAAATATTAAGTCATGACCATTGATCTCAAGGGAAGATGAAGATTCACTCAAAGGAGACCAAGGGTTAGAGGAGTTACTCATTAATGAGTAATAAAAGGAACACTAGAGGAGAGATGGGGCACACCTTTTGAGGAGAGCTTGAAGAGGAATGTCAAGAGTTATTCATATTCCGAGATAGACCAAGAGATTTTGAGCTAGAGGAAAGAGTAGCAGTAAAACGGAGAGGCACAAATCCAAAGGAGGGGAGATCCCAAGGAGGGAAAGAGGCATGCATCCCAGGAAATATTAGCATTAAAAAGAGGGTCATACAACTAATGTTTGGTGCTGAAATCGAGGCATCATTTTTGCTAAAGATAGGCACAATTTCCATGGTGCTAGGAGATAGAAATTTGTACAGCTAAGTGCAGTTGTTTAGCACAAAAATCGAGGGCATATTTTATTCTAGAATATGGCCATAAAGTACAACCGTATAGTAGAAATAGTGGCATGGATTTTGAGGCAGAAATAAGGTGTTTTTTTCTTAGGGTATTTGGCACAGATTTTGAAGAGGTATGTTGGTTATGTTTACTAATGATTGTTGTACATTTTATGTTGATAATGTTGTTGTTATAAAACTCAGAATTTTCCTAAGATCTTAATTAGAAAATTCTCTCCTAAACTGGTTTTCCCCTTGTGGGTTTTTCCAAGGGCATTGCCCAGAAATTCAATGTGTCAAATGTGGTGAATGTGTTGTTGTTCATTTACATTTTTGTTGTTATATTTTCAGATTGCTTAGTCTTTTGTATTTCTTCTCATAGTTATAGTAAATGAATGTGGTTCCATTTCTTTATTGGTGAATAATTATAGGAAGATGAAATATTGTGTTGGCTAAGTTTGATTTATGCCCTAAGTTTTAGTTCTAAGGTCTAGCAGACAAGATATTTGACACTTGATTTGTAGTGAGTGCAAAGGGGGTTTTCCTGGAAGAAGAGAAGTGGAAGTCACTTGGTGAGAGACCAAGGAGAGGATCTTTGATGAGATTCTAAGATCAAGAGACTCTTGGTGAGATGCTAAGAGTGGGGGACCTTTGGTGAGATGCCAAGGTTGAGATCTTTGGTGAGACGCCCATATTAGGATATTTGGTGAGATGCCAAGATCAAGGATTGGATAAAGAAGGAATTTGATTGAAGGAGGTATTATATAGGTGGAGAAGGAATTCCATCTAGAGCTCATGCGGGTCAAGCAGGAGAGAGAGCAGAGGAATCCTCAGGTTGGCTTCAAAGGGAGTTTGGAGCTGAGTTCCAGAGGGAGTCTAGAGTTTGGATCTAGTGGGTGGTTGTAGCCTTAGTCAGAAAATAGTGAGGCTTCATAGAAAGGAAGTTGGATGGATAGGTCTTCACATCAGAGATTAGCATAGGTAGTTGGAGATGCTTCGAGCTTAGACGGAGCAGAGGCTTCCAGTGCAATGGGAGTGACTATAGCAACAAAGGACATTATGATATTGGAGACATATTCTGGTGGAGGTACCAGAAGTACCTCCCTCACTAAGAGGGTGTTATATTTTGGTAGCTCATAGGTACTTCTACATTGGAGGCACCCAGCATGTAGAAGTGAACGAGCATATTTCTCTCTAGTTACTTTATGAAGTGTTTTCATACAGTGACTTTGTAAAGTGATTTTATAAATTCAAGTTGGGCCTTTTAATATTTAATGGGTAAAAGTGACTTTATGAGAAGTGGGTCACTTAAATGATTTAAGTGAACTCAATGAAACATTAAGTTGCGACCTTTGATCTCAAGGGAAGGTGAAGAGTCACTCAAGGGAGACCAAGGGTTAGAGGAGTTACTCATTAATGAGTAATAAAAGGAACACTAGAGGAGAGATGGGCCACAAGGAATGAATCCCAAGGAGAGAAAGAGGCACACATCCCAAGAAATATCAACATTAAAAGAGGGTCGTACAACTAGTGTTTGGCACTGAAATCGAGGCAACCTTTCTACTGAAGATAGGCACAATTTCCAAGGTGCTAGGAGACAGAAATTCATACAGCTAAGTAAAGTTTTTAAGCACAGAAATTGAGGACATATTTGTTGCTAGAAGAAGGTCATACATTACAGTCATACAACATAAATAGTGGCATGGATTTCGAGGCATAAATCAAGTGCATTTTTCTGAGGGTCTTTGGCACAGATTTCAAGGAGGTTTGTTGGTTCTGTTTAATAGTGATTGATATACATTTTGTGTTGATAGTGTTGCTACTATAAAACTCAGAATTTTCCTAAGAACCCAATAAGAAAAATCTCTCCTAGATTAGTTTTCCCCTTGTGGGTTTTTCCGGGGGCATTGCCTAGAAATTCAATGTGTCAAATGCAATGAATGTGTTGTTGTTCATTTATATGTTCGCTGCTATGTTTTTAGATTTCTTAGTCTCTTGTATTTTTTCTCATAGTTACAGTAAATGCATGTGGTTCCATTGCTTTATTGGTGAATAACTATAGGAAGTTGAAATCTTGTGTTGGCTAAGTGTTTGAGATCAATTTTTAACACCATGAATATTGGAGAAGAATAGGGGCTAGTACTTGGACAGATAACACTCACTTCTAGCAATTCTTGAATGATTTTCCAACTTCATTTTTGTGGGCAAAGGGATGACGGTAAGGGAAAACATTAGGAGGAATATTTTTAGGGACTAGAGGAATGGAATGAGCATGAACACCACGGGAAGGGGGAAGGACATGGGGGGTGTTAAAAATAACTTGGTGTCGGGAGATTATAGATTGGAGGTTAGGATACACAGAGGGCGTCTCAACTGCTTGAATAGAATGGAGTTGGGAAATAATGCCAAAATGACCTTTTTTTAGGAACTTTTCCATTCAGTGAGAGCTGATGATCTCAAGAAATCTTGGTGTGATGCCTTGGAACTTATATTGATGTCCCTCTTGTTGGAATTGCAAGGTGAGGTCTTTAAAATCCATGGTAATGGGGTCGAGAGTGCATAATCATTCAGCATTGAGCACTATGTCACAATTTCTCATGTCTATAGAAAACATATGAGATTTCATGTGGTACTAACCAATTTGTAGGCACACATTTTCACAATTCCCCCCACATTTCATGGAACCACCATTGGCAATGATGACCTAAAAATTGTTGATTGTACAGATATAGAAATTCACTTCTTGGGAAATACGTCAATGAATAAAATTATGGGTGATGTCATTATCAACTAGGATGATGACTTTCCTATGTTTAATGTAGCCAATTAACTAGAGGGTTTGAGGAGCAGAGAAGCTAGTGAAGGTGTTTAGAGGAATTAGTCGTTTAATTACTTCAAGAGGGTCAAAGGGTGGAGTAGGATCATATGCTTGGGGTATCTCTTCAACAGGGGAAACATCAGCATCCTCATCAGAAAAATCCTCAAAGATGGCCATAAAAAGTTTATGTTCTTTTCACTTGTGCCCCATAAAATATTTATCATCACAATTATAGCAAAGGCCCTTGAGTTGGCGTTCATCCATTTCTTCCCTAGTTAATTTATAGATCCTGAGAGGAGTAGCAAGTGGGGCGGGATGAGTGGGTCATAAAGGAGGGTTTTTTGGTTTGGGTGGATAAAATTTATTGTGCTTCTTTGGCACGTTTAGTAGCTTCCAACCAAGTATGGGGTTGTGTCATGAGGACCTAGGAATGAATGCCATCCTTTAAGCCATTAATAAAATATTCCCCAAAGAAGGCACCAACCATGCCCTCCGTTTTAAAATCCAAGTGCTCAAAGTTACTGATAAAGTATTCCATTGTGCTAGACTATTTCAACTTGGTCAAATAAACTAAATGGTCAATGTCAATGTCAAAGCGTTCATAAATCTCTGCAACAAAATGTGTCCAAGAAACATACCCCTGGTGTGCATTTTTACACCATTGCCAACATTCAGGATCTAGATAGAGAGCACCATAACAAAGTTTGGCCAACTCATCAGTAATGTCATTGATCCGGATTTTATGAGCAGAACGAAATGAATACAGATTATTAAAAGATGCTTAACACCGAATAACATAGATGCAGTAAAATTGGTTTTCTATTCAATAAGGAAATAAGTTGAAACTGTAAAATGCAGAGGAAAACAAGCTTGTTGGAATGGTGGCAGCTTATCTCTGAGAAGAGATGTGATGGTTGCGCTCATTCGCAAGAAGATGATTACAATGAGGCTCTAAAGGCCTTTTTACAATAAATAGGAATGTCAAAAACCCTAGACATCCAAAAACCTAACCCTAGGAGATGAAGCGCCAAAAGTCATGTGGGCCCTGTTTGGGTAAGTTAGTCGGTCAACTTTCTGGGGTCATAACTTTTGCATACGATCTTTGTTTTATGCGCACGATAGCCCATTGGAAAGGTCTATCCGAGGACTACACATTTTGATCTAATCTAGTAAACAGCATTTTCGACTTTGGCGATCTCTAAAAACGTTGTTTAGGGCCTCAAAACGGCCCCGCAAGTCAGGGACTTGAAAACTAGGGAAAAAACTGCCAAAATGAACCAATTGGAATAGGTGGGAGGCCACCGACATCCATATGGATCAGTCATGCAAAGAAAAATAATGCTCCATTTGTGTGACCCAACGCGTAGGATCATAGCCATCAAATTTATTGACCTCAACTTGGGGAAGATGGGGGTCACGATGAAAGGAGTTAGAATGAAAGGCCATAGTATGGGAGGAGTCAACATTGTCTAAGTGGGATGTTTGGTCAGAGAAGGGGGGTGTCTGGGATCAGTTCAACAATTGGTTGAGAGTGGCGTTGATGGTGTCAAATGCACCCGTGAATTTGTCAAGTCAGCCCATGACTTTGGAAAATTCATTCCTAACTTAATCGTGTAAGATTTCAAATTTAGAATTAACTTAAGTACTGTCAGGAGACATTTTCTAGATTTTCTCCTTATTCTGTTTGAATTTGGCCCACATGTCTTAGTTGTGAGTGGTGGCCATTTGGGAAGTCAGGGTGCTTGGGATGGGGAGTGGGTCCACTGAAAAATGTTGCTAAGTGATATATACCACTGGGATTAGAGTGGAAAGGGGAATTCGATGGGATAGGTGTCAAATAAAGGTGTCAGGAAAGGGGGGTGGGTCCATGGAAAAAAAGGCTTAAAAATGATATGTACCATGACAATCAGAGAGAAGAGGGGAATCCAATGGGAGAGGTCCCGAATAAGGGTGTCAGTGGAACCACTATACTCATTTTTTGTTTTACTCTTGCGGAATTATACTCCAGCCTGAAGAATATTGCAATGACAAAATGCCCAAATTTTTAACAGAAAAAATTGTGTAGGAATTTCGCAACCAGATTACAGGAGGTACGATTGCGCGATAAGATAACCCTTCAGTTCCTTTTATGTTTTGTTTTGTTCCCAAGGGTTAGGGTTTTCAATGTTCCTACAAACAATGGTTTTCCCTATGCTATATTTGTCTAATATATGTGCGGGGTAGAACAATAGTACTCATCCCAATATCTCAGAGCACCAACTAAGGAGGCTCGATCGTACCCTTAGCCATACTACCCGATTATCCAGGTACTAGAGAGTATATTCCCAAGTGTTGTTCTCAATGTCACTTTAGTATTCAAGCATTCAATCGATTGGTGTAGAGCTGGTTTCAGGAGACCTAGGGGACTCCCGATATACATGACAGTATGTGGGAGTGATGGTCATGTATAGATTCTATCTGATACGGTACTACTCGAAGGGGTACCAACAAGGGTTATAGAGGTTTCCAACAAGGTGAAATGTTTGTTTCGAGTAACCTTGTGAAACCTTTTAAATTACCTGAGTGTAGTCTTCCTCGACTACAGTTTTACCCATTGAATGACAGATCTTTTTTCTTTAAAGACACCGGCAGTACACGTCTCTACCCTGAAAAAACAATTCCCTCAATTTTTGCAAAGAAAAGTTCTTTGATACCACTTGTAGAGTACTAGATGTATTATAATAAGCAGAAACACAAATATTGCAAAAAATACTAGTGGAACATCAAAATATAGAGAATAACAACACCAATAATGATACATTTATTGATAGGAAGCCAAGTTCACTTGCCTCTTTGAGGGGGAAACCTCCAGTAGCGAAGAGATATATTACAATAATTCTCAAGACAAGACTTTCTTATGCCTTCTACTCATATTTATACTAATTCTATCTTCTAAAGAACATTCTAGAGGAAGATCTTTCTAGAAGCGAAAGCTTTTATTAAGTCTTCTTACATTATATTTGTTCACATTATTAAATAGGCCTTATTAACTAATGTTGGCCTTTACATGGAAAATATATTATTCTACCTACGTGAGGGGTTATGGAGGTTAGGTCCCTAACAACCATGTCCACATAAGCCCTTGCCTTTCTTTACATCCCTAAAGTGGCATGCAACTCATTTTAATTTAAGGTTGACTTTGTTTTAGTTATGTCCATGGTATAAGAACACAAGGGAGTATATTTGTTCTAAGTTTTAGGCTTTAGTGGAGTCACTTTAAAATATAGCTAATGAAAATTTAAATTCTAAATCATGACTTATGCTATAATAAAAAGAACAACTTAGAATCTTCCGACATCCCAAACTCAAAATACTTATAAAATCTAGTTGAACCTTGATCCGAATTATTTTGAGCACGAAATGAGAGCGGACATATAATAAAGAAATATACTGATATATTGCAAGAGATCCAATAATATAACAAAGATATATCAGATGTATATAACAAGAGGCACAAATATACAGTAATACACAATTTCTATTAATGAGTGAAATGTACAGAACTGTAAAATTACAGAGTGAAAGACTCACTAGAATGGTGGAAGATTAGCTTTCAGAAGAGATGTGATGGCTATGCTCATTCGCAAGAATATGATTGTTACAATCAGGCTCCCAAGGCATTTTTAACATAAATATAATCCAAAACCCTAACCCCAGAAGATGAAAATCCAATAATTTGTGGACCCCGTTTTGGGTAGTTTGATGTATCAACTTCCAAGGGGCGTAACTTTGGCATATGATCTTTGTTTGGGGCGCACGATAGCTTGTTGGAAAGGTATCGAAGAGGAGATTCATTTTGGGGGCTCAATCAAAGTTGTTGGCAATATTATAGGCATCCAATCGTGAAAAAACATTGTTTAGACCCTCAAAATGGCCTCGAAAGTTTAGGAACCGAAAAACTGCTAAAGATAGTAAGTTGCCAACAAATTGTTTTGAGCTAATTGGAACAGGTGGGTGGCCACAGATATCCACCTGGATCAATCCTCCCTCCTTATGCAGCAATGGTCTCCATTGCATTGAGTTCCCAGGGAGAGGGGAAAGCGCTTGTTAAATCTGAACCTTGGTGAGATGCTTGCATTGCTGGAGAAGTTGTGTTGCTTAGCTTGTTGAAGGTTGTCACGAACCTATTGTTGGTGGGGTTGAATATGTTCAACCAACCTATTTTATATTGGTTTGACTAGGCAGTGTGTAGGAACCCTTGTGGGTGAAGAAACAATCTCTTTTGCTATATGCTTATGTTGAATAGAAAGGTCTTGGACCAAGGCTGTAGTGGTTTCAGTGTCCTTATGTTCACCTTTTGAAAAGATTGTGAAGAGACTGAATTTTGCAGTTTGAGAGATTACCTTGCGGTATTTTTTTGGTGGGACGGTAGTCGGAACTACCTCTGGTATCCTGTAGAGATGACCCCCCATATTAACAATGACATTATAGGGTCAAGACTCATAAATAGCATGGTGCTTCCACATATATAGCTATCCCAAAAGAACAGTACAGACATCCAGTGAGGAAACATCACATAATACCTCATCCTTGAAGGGATGTGTTAGTCTCTAACTCTGTTTTTTATTAAGTGAGTTGTCCCTAACCCTTAATCCTCCCTGCTTATGTTTTGTTTCCTAAAACTTGGTTTTACCCCTTGGTCTGATTTGTCATTCTTTGCAATTTTTGCACTTTTTAATGATTTTCTTAAGTTTTTAAAGGTTTGGGATTTGATTTGATGAATCTTGACACATCACTTGTCTATTCATTTTTGAATTTTCAAAATTTATGCCAAGTCATGAATGGCGCTATAGGAATAGCATTATTCCTGCAGCACCAAGGATAATCATGTTTTTACATGTGCCATCTCACCCTGATCATGTCATAATTGTGCAAATTGTGTTTAGAGGATCTGCATGCCTCTCCATTATCTCTTCTCGAGTTGATACTGCAATTATAACCATTATATGTGAGGGATCGAGTTGTACCAGCCTGACCTACATCAAATCAAACATGTTTTGATATCAACAATAGAAATTATCACCTTCTATTCTAATGTATTGGGTATTTTGTGCAAAGATCGAATTGGAAAAAGAAGAGATTTTTAGTTTCTAACAGTCCACAGGTTTTAAAATTAAGTGAGTTGATGGTGAACATGATTTTGGACAATTACATGAGACTGTGATTTTTCACCCGGCGACTCCTCTGTGGTAATTATGGCTCCTAAAAGAGAATTCAAAGGACCTAAAAATCTTCCAACTTCCTCATCATCTACAAAGAAACAAGTTACCAAAAAAAACCCAGATCCAGAGCCTATTGCAGCAGTGCTAGACACTGAAAAATTATTAAGAAAACCTAAAATCATTCCTGGACAGTCTTCTCTCTCAAAGGGAAAATTGCCTTCAATCAACACTCAAGGACACTCTTCTGAAATTGTCAAACTCTCATCAGATGAAGGATTGATTCATGAAAGTGAAATTAAGCCTATCATTGAGATTGTTACTGTTTCCTTTCCTTCAACTATTTCAAAATTAAATCTAAATCAATGGAAGTTGTTTGTTGAGCTCATTGAAGAGGAACAAACAAATACTTTATATGTAGCTAAAGCTTTGAGAGATCATAGTAAATATATCAAAAGTTAACCAGAAACACTCTCTTCATCACCTCAATCTTTCTTTTCTGAAGAAAATAAACCATGTTATTCTTCTTTTGAAAATCCTCTTTTTCTGGGACCATCATCCTACTCTAGTCTAGAAAAGAAACCTCTATTTTCTAAAGATCAAGAACTAGAATCAGCTCAGTTAATTTGCTTCACACAAGGGACAGTTTATCTTTCAACGTCACCAGTTTTGCTTACTCCTAAAGCTTAAACACCAAAGATAGCAAATATGGTTGTAAATAGAATGGATGCAATTGTTGCAGCCAGATATCCACCATTAAACCTGCCACAAGTTCTATATGATTTTCCACCAAATGATTATATGAAATATTTGTCGAGATTCAATGGAGAAGGAGGAGTTACTGTTGAATATCATTTAAATTCTTTCTACAGTTTTGCAGACAATTTTAATGTAGAGCATGCAAATGTTTGGATGAGACTTTTCATGCAGAGTTTAGATGGTGAATCAAGAAAATGGTTCACAAGCTTGCCACCTAATTCAATTGTTGATATTGATGCATTGGTTGACACCTTTTTAAGACATTGGGGAGATGAGAAAGACTACTTATATTATATTATTGAATTTGGTGCTTTAAAAAGGAAACAAGGTGAATCAATATCTGATTTTACTAAAAGGTTCAATAAAATATATAGTAAAATTCCAGATGAAATTAAGCCTTCGGAAACATCATCCAAAATCACTTTTGCCAATGCTTTTGATGCTGAATTTTCTCTGTTACTAAGAGAAAGAAGGTATGCTACTCTGAGCCTGATGCAGGAAGAAACTATTGAGGTAGAATCCAACATACTAGCAGCAAACAAGTTAAAAGCCAGGGGTGATAGAGACAGAAAAAAACAAAAAGAAGAGCTTCCTTCTTCTTCTCATACATCATCTGATTCTAAGATGGATGAAATGGATAAAATTTTGAAAACCTTGACATATAAGATGGCTAGGTTGAAAATGGAACAAAAAAATCCCAACAAACCTACACAGGAGGGTTGATACAGAAACCCTAATCAATTTAGGAGGCCAAATAATGAACCTCAAATATTACCAAGAGAGAGGAAGAATCAAGAAGATCAAAAAGTTTTGCCTCATTTCCAAAATAATGCAGTATAAGAGGTTGAGGAAGAAGATGATACTGAAGATGACCCTACAGTACATTTAAATGATTCAGAATCATCTCCTACTCATTTGAAACAACAGGGTTATGAAGATGCTTTGATATTAAATCAGTTTGAAGAAGGGGATGTTGATGAGGTTATTCAGAAGGAACCTAAAAGAAAGAAGTATGATCTTATATCCAGATCAAATACACCTAAGGTGGATATACCTGTTTCAACAAAGAAGGCTAGTACTCCAGTCAAATCAAGAATCAGTAAAGGCATTCCTGGGATTCAAATTGATAAACAATTAAAGCAACCTGTCAAGGTTAGTACTACAAAGTTAAAGGAAATAGAAAAGGTTCCTTCTTTCAGCTTGGAACATGAAATTAACAAGATTAAAATTCCTATACCTCTAATAGAACTAATGAAAATAGATCATTTTAGGAAGATTGTTCTCAAGGCATTACATCCCCCTGCTCAGGTTACCTTTTCAGATACTATCAACCTTGAAGATGAGAATCCTGCTATAACCATTGGACCTCGTATTGAAGACAGGACTGATGCTTCTCCTCTTTTCTACATATCATTGAATATTCATGACAAAATATTGCATAAATGTTTAATGGATTTAGGGGCTTCACACAATGTCATGCAAAAAGTGGTAATGGATGAATTAGGGTTAGACATCACTAAACCCTACCTTGACCTATATTTGTTTGACTCCAGGAAAGTTAAATGTCTGGGAGTCATCAAGGACATGGTTGTTACTCTTTCTTAGTTACATATGAAAAGTATGGTATTGGATGTTATTGTGGCTGACATAACTCCAAAATTTGGAATTCTTCTGTCAAGATCTTGGGCTAAGAAAGTAGGAGGCACTTTACAGATGGATCTCAGTTATGCTACCATACCTGTGTTTTGTGGAGAACATCAGAGACTGTACAGGGAAGTAAGACTGGCTTACTTGGTAAGTGATCATGAAAACCCTAGTAATCATCCTATATATTCTGTAGAAGATGAACTTGGATCCTCTATTTTTCATATTGGTGATCAAATGGTTGAAACATCAATTAGAAGAATAACACCTGCAGTTGAAGATAGTGCAGAAAATTTTGTCTGGAAAATGTATTTTGATGTAGCTTTCTCAAAAGAGGGTTGTGGGTTGGGATTGTTTTCATTTCTCCTACCCAAGAAGTCATTCATATGTCATATAAACTTGAATTTGATACAACCAACAACATCAGTGAATATGAATATTTGTTGTTAGGATTGAAAGCTTCTAAAGATATGGGTATAGATAAACTTTTTGTTTTTGAAGATTCAGAACTTATTATCCGTCAGATTAAAAACATTTACTAGACCAAACAATAGAGGCTAAAGAAATATAGGAATGAGGTGTGGGATTATGTGGATAATTTATTCTTATCATTCAACATCACTTGTGTACACGGGAATTTGAATCAGCAGGCTGACTCTTTAGCACTTGCATCCATTAATTTTAAGACTCCAATGTTTCCTAACTTAAAATTTGAGATTGAGGTTAGAAATAGACCCTCAATACCAGATAACATTAAAAATTGGAAATTTTTAAGGATGATCGGGAGATTCAAATATTCTTAAAGACCATTGAGGAGTTTTCTAATATTTCAATAGATCAGGACAATGAGAATGATAATATGGAAGTACATGTTGCAAATATTCTTCAAGACAGTGTTGTTGGGCACAAAATAGTTGAATTGAAAACAAATCATCTGCCTAAAGGTTTGGTTCCACTTGAAAGATTATTTGATCACAACGATGTTTCTAGAAAATATGTTATTCAGACAGAAGAGACTGATGTGATAGACTGTGATATTACTTCAGATCTAAATCCCAAGATGGTGAAATTATCCAGAAAACTGTCATAAAAACAGAGAGACATATATGTAAATTTGATGAAGCATTATTCAGATGTATTTTCCTAGTCTTATGAAGACCTAAAAAATTTTCATACAAAGATTATGCAGCACAAGATTCCTCTGAAGCCTAGATCAAAACCTTTTAAGCAGAAGTCTAGGCAATTTAATCCTTTGTTGTTACCCATAATAGAAAAAGAACTGCAAAGGTTATTGGATGCCAAAATTATAGTGCCACTAAGATACTCAGAGTGGGTAGCTAATTTAGTACCTGTCGGGAAAAAGAGTGGAGAAATAAGGCTTTGTGTGCACTTCATGAATTTGAACAGGTGCTCTTTAAAGGATAATTATCCATTACCAAAAATGGATCATATTTTACAAAGAGTAGTAGGGGGAAAGAATATTTCTATGCTTGATGGCTATTCAGGGTACAATTAGATATCAGTAATGGAAGAAGACAAGAATAAAACAACTTTTACTACTCTCTGGGGCACTTTCATGTATGAAAAGATGCCCTTTGGATTGAGGAATGCTGGAGCAACCTTTCATAGGGCTATGGACATTGCTTTTATTGGTTAGAAAGATAGGTTTGTGGTTATTTATATTGATGACATCACTGTATTTTCAACATCTGATGAAGAACACTTGCAGCGTTTGAAGCAGACATTTGAAAAATGCAGGAGGTATGCTATATCACTTAACCCTAAAAAATCCCATTTTTCCATGGAAGAAGGAAAACTTTTGGGACATATTGTTTCACCAGAAGGAATTAAGATAGATCCTGAAAGAGTAAAAGCTATCTAGTAGATAGACATTACAAGGAACAAGAAGTATATCCAATCCTTCATAGGTAAAATAATTTTTTAAAGGAGATTTATACCAAATTTTGCAGAGATTATCAAGTACATTATGATATGTTGAAAAAGGATGCAGAAATCAAGTGGATATCAGAATCTAAAGAATATTTTGAGAATATTAATCAAACTCTTGTTCAGGCCCCTGTTCTCATCAGTTCAGATTACTCCAAGGAATTCATGATTTTTTCATTTGCTTCTGAAGACACCGTAGCTAATGTTCTTTTACAAAGAAATGATCAAGGGTATGAGCAACCCATCTCCATCTTCAGAACAACTCTTAGAGACTCTGAATTAAAATATGATATTATGGAGAAACAGGCATATGCTCTGGTGAAGGATTTAAAATCTTTCAGGGTGTATGTTCTACAATCTGAAATCACTGCATATGTGTCAAGTAGCGCAGTTAAAGAAATTTTAATTCAACCTAATTGTGAAGGAAAGAGGGGAAAGTGGATAACAAAAAATCTGGAGTACAATCTGACTATAAAGCCCACTCAGCTGATAAAAGGTCAAGGCCCTGACAAATTAATGACAGAGTTAAATTGCAAAGCAATTGGGTTGTATCATCTCTCAAGTAAATCACAGAATTCTTCATTCCGGATTGAGGAAACTGGCTCATAGGTAAACAGTAAATATGCTTCTTCACCATGATACAAAGATATTGTATTTTTTATGTTAAATATGCAGTCTCTTCCTGAATTGGACAAATCAAAGTTTAGATCACTTAAATTGAAATCAGTAAAGTATTTCATTATTGATCAAATCTTGTTCTGGAAAGATCCTAATGGGATTTTGTTGAGGTGTGTTAATGAAGAAGAGGCTAAATTTTTTTTCGTGATTTACATCATGGTGTTTGTGGAGGTCATCACCATTGGAAAGCTACTGCTTTCAAGATTCTAAGACCAAGCTATTACTGGCCAGTTCTATTTTCAGACATATTTTTTCAGGTCAAGACATGTGAACCATGTCAAAAGTTTGCAGGAAATCAGAAACTTATGCCTCTGCCTTTAAAACCCATCATTTCTCATGGACCATTTCAACAGTGGGGCTTAGAATTTATTAGGGAAATCAATACTTCATCTTTTGGACAACATAAGTGGATTCTTACAGCCAAAGATTACTTTACTAAGTGGATTGAAGCATTTCTAACTCGAAATGCAACATACAAGGTAATCATGGAATTTTTTGAAGGACATATTTTTTCTAGATTTGGTTGTCCTAAGAATCTAGTTACTGACAATGCTCAAGATTTCAAATCAAACTCCATGATTGATTTATGCAATAAGTATAATATCAAATTCGTCCACTCTACTCCTTACTATCCCCAAGGAAATGGGTTAGCAGAGTCGTCCAATCAGAGTCTCATAAGGATTATCAAAAAACTACTTGCAAAAAACAAAAGGTCATGGGATTCCAAGTTAAAGTTTTCCCTATGGATTGATCGGATCAGCAACAAGAAATCCATTAGAAATTCCCCATTCCAAATGGTGTATGGAACATAATCTATTTTCCCAAATCAATTGGGTTTACATGTTCTTAAATTTCTGCAAGAAGAGCTAGAAGAACGCAATGATATCCAAAGGAGAGTTTTTCAGATGATAGAAGTTCAGCAAGCTAAAGAAAAGATGGATTAGAAAGTTGTTGTTCATCGGAGCAAAGTCAAAGCCACATTTGATAAGAGAACCAAGAAAGATATTTTCAAAGAAGGAGATATGGTATTGAGATGGGATGCTAGAAGAGAGGACAAAGGTAAACATGGTAAGTTTGATAACTTATGGTATGGCCCTTTCAAAATAGCCAAGGTCATGAATAACAATACTTTTCGGTTACATAATCTGGATGACACTGAGATTTTTGGAGGCCCAGTGAATGGGAGATTCCTGAAACATTACTTTCTTTAAAGATCTATCAAAAGTTTTTGTATGTACAGTAGGTTTTTCTTTCAATAAAGGCTCCATATACCCAATGGAATTGTTTTTATACAGTTTGTGTTTTAAATAAAGGATGACAGAACAGGGAAATCATAGAATCATAAGCAAGGTAAAGGCATTGGTCTGCAGATATTAAAGTTTCCTCATGAAACTTTACCCCCAGAAGGAGACAGTGTTAGTCTCTAACTCTATTTTTGATTAAGTGAGTTGTCCCTAACCCTTAATCCTCCCTGCTTATGTTTTGTTGCCTGAAACTTGGTTTTTACCCCTTGGTTTGATTTGTCATTCTTTGATATTTTTTCACTTTTGAATGATTTTCTTAAGTTTTTAAAGGTTTAGGATTTGATTTGATGAATCTTGTCACATCACTTGTCTATTCATTTTTGCATTTTCAAAATTTCTGCCAAGTCATGAATGGTGCTACAGGAATAGCGTTAGTCCTGCAGTGCCAAGGATAATCATCTTTTTACATGCGCCAACTCACCCTCATCACATCATAATTGTGCAAATCATGATTAGAGGATCTGCATGCCTCTCCACGATATCTTCTCGAGTTGATACTTCAATTATAACCATTATATGTGAGGGATCGATTTGTACCAGCATCACCTGCATCAAATCAAACACGTTTTGATATCATTAATAGAAACTATCACATTATATTCTAATGTATCAGGTATTTTGTGAAGAGATCGAATTGGAAAAACAAGAGATTTTTAGTTTCTAACAGTCCAAAGGTTTTAAAATTCTCAGTATCAAACCTCACAGATATGTTTACAGGACTATATCAGCAGGATGGCAACGAAGAAGAGTGGACATATTATTAGATTGGAACCAAAGGGCACAGAATTACTTGAAGCATACCCCCAAATGGCGCATAGGTTTAAAGATGCAGGTTGGTTTGAGTTTCTAACAACCTTCTAGGGACACGATGAACAGATCTCAATGATCTTAGAACCGAATTTTGATGGATTTGAAGTTGTAATTTGGAAATTACAGATGATGGTGACTGAGCATTATGTTATACCTCTAGGAGTCTTTCTAGGTTGTAATTAGAAAGAGCCTGGTAACTTAATCAAATTATCAATAATGTAAAGTGGATCAATTTGGATGACTTGATATGCTCTCATTCGCTCAAAATACACATGAATTCACAGAAACACAGAAGGCCTTCAACTATACTTGTTCAGAAATTTTAATCAAGGTATGAAAGTATGGAGAATGCTTATCATATCAGTAGAATCACATACACAGTTGCACATGTGAATGACCAACTATAACAGACAGAATTTGCTTATAATCTTAGTAAATCAATGAAAAGATGAGATGACAGTCATCTATCATTAGATATACATAAAACAATGGATATGACATTTAATCATAAACATGGAAAAGATAAGAAATGGAAAAACTGAACAAACTGTAGTGAAAGAAGCTTATGTTTCAATATGTATTCATAATGTCTCTAATACAGGAATAATAGCCAAATCTCCAAAGTTGATCCCTTTACATTGTTGCCTCTATGGGCTTAAATAACATTTACAAAATAGTCATCAGATCCTAAAGGAAAGGATCAAATGCCTACAAAATCTCCTAATCAAATCAATTACAAATATTTAGGATATAGATCCTATTATCATGGAGTCAAACCCTATCAAAATCTAAATCTTCGACAGCTCCTTCTGCTTGGTGGAGGAAGAATGTACCTTCTGGAAAATTGAATCAGATTTGGGCATCGACACCTTTTCATCCTTGACCAAAAATAGAATTCAATTCGAATTTGTCTTTTACCTCGTTGTAAAATCCCTGGTTTGTAGTGCAACAGGTGCAAAATGGTTGGCAGTTGTTGCAAACACCTGTAGAAGACAATTTGGACTAAAATGCTTAAACACTTGATTGAATTCTGACTTGGAGGTTGATATCTTCATTGCTTCTAAACCAAAAACGTTGCTTTCACTAATTACAATGAGAGTACTTAGGCTTCTTATCATTGCTTCTTCATTACATTTTCATATCACCATGTATCTTCATACATATCCAAACTCTTTCATAAAACAAGTATAAGCTTCTGTGAGAGACCTATATACTAGATTTTACCATCATGCCACTGATAAAGAGGGTCCTACACCCTATGTATTCTAGTACATACCTTCATACAAAAAGCCAAAACAGAGTATAGCCAAGTAGAAATGGTTGAGCTCCTTTGATTTGTACTGATTTGATTTCTCACTGTGTAGCCCTACTCTAGTCGATGCTCTGATCATCATGTCTTGATCTCTTTGCTTCATATCATTCAAAACCAAAACTAGAAATGATTTAAGAAAGAAAATAGATATACATTTCTTCTGAAAAACTTGAGATAGGCTTAGGGAGCATAGACTCAGACTAACTAGTAGATAACCCAAATTCCAAGCTATAGGAGCCACTTTATGGAGAATATTTGGTAATGTAGGATATGTAAGAGTACCAAGAAAAAACCAGTTAAAGCTCAAAAGTGTGAGTGCTTCATAACCCAACATGTTCTATGTTCTTGAGAAGAACTTAAGAACACTATTTAAAGATGTCCCCACCATAATGAATAAAGCAATAACTCGTGGCATGCATGGATCTTGAGCATTCCAAGCAATCATCTCAACAAGAAGAGAGAGGTCGGCACTAGAAGAACTCTATACTTGTGCAATGCCTTTCCACTTAAACAACACTTCATCATCTCTAGCAATTGA
The DNA here is from genome assembly GCA_010110895.2 of Picea sitchensis. Taxonomy (NCBI): domain Eukaryota; kingdom Viridiplantae; phylum Streptophyta; class Pinopsida; order Pinales; family Pinaceae; genus Picea; species Picea sitchensis. The sequence goes on along the minus strand of SNQJ01S0056575.1, from coordinate 27,591 downwards.
TTCCCCGTGTGTGACAGTGGGCAATGGAAAATGGCTCGATGATTTTTCCCTACATTCAAAAGACAGGTCTTTTGCAAATCTTCCCTTCAGAATTATGATAATTACCTAGCTTACCTATGGGATAATCACTCTGGGCCTTTCCTTGTCTTTCAAATTCATGGGTGTATGCTCTATCTTTAAGTTCAGAGTTCTTACTATTTACTTTCTTGACACCATCTTTATCAACTCCATTTACTTCAGCCTTCAGAAGTATGATTTCCATTTCCTCTTTCAGGTTCAAGTTCTCAATTTGAAAAATGTCAATCCATCCACACTGACTAAAATACCTCGAACATCATTATAACATGGTATGAAAAAACAATGTCTAATATCACCAGCCCCCATAGTGTAATACTATGCATTGCGCTTGATGTGAAATTTACATGATGTGCAATGGATAAGTGGTGGGTCAAAGGTAATATTCTTTACCACACATAATTTTCATGAATTCTCATTCATGCTACTCTTCATAGCCTGATTTCTTTTATCTTTTTATTTTCTCTGACCGATAATCATCTTGGAGCTGACTGTCCTTTGCAAAAACAGTAAAATAGTCACACTACCATGTTGTTTGTAGATGGTCCACAAATATTGTTGTTCATCGGGTTGGGATCAAAGGAACAACAACTTTCCAAGTTGAGATCAATTCCATCATCATGTGTTATCAACAAATTGGGTTGACGATCATCAACCTCACAGTTTGACTGTTGCTCGAGGCTATTCGAATTAGAATTCGTAGCATTGGTTCTATATTGTCACCTACAATCGCGGCACGATTTACCTCAATCTATGTAACAACTGGATACCCAAATCGACCTCTGCGTGATTGTTTTGACTCATGGCTTCTAGCTAGCATTCCGAAACTTTTAACACCTGCCCTTTCCCTCTGTGATCACTATTTTACACTCCAATCAACAAGATGTGCACTTAATGAACCGTAGACTTCTCATCCTCATTCCCTAGAATGTGGTTGACACTTCAACACTATAAATTGAAGCCCAAGACACCTTCATTCTTAGAGCACCTGCACAATACACTTGGCAATCTATATATTGTTTTTTTTTTTTTTAATGACTCAGGGGACATGTCCCACATGTCTCAGAAATTTAGGTATTATAAATGTTATATACGTCGAGGCTGATTACTTATAATCGATGAGTAATGAAAAGAAAAGACTCGGTGCTTGCCCTAGGCTTTAGTATGTTGTGTGGCTTATGTGTTGGTTTGGTGTATTGACTTGTGTCTTGGTTTATGGACTCGACATGTAATGTGCCTTTGGTAAACTTGGTTGATATCCTAGATTTAGGATAAAAGTTAATCACTTGAGCACACACCACACTCTTTGGAAAAAATACTAAATAAATAAAAACTTAAATTTTATTTGAAGATATGAGAAACATAAAAGTGAAGGTCTAGAAAAACTTATCAAAAAGTTTATTTTTTATTTTGCAGGTTATAAGCAAGGATCATAGGAATTCAAGGGAAAAAGGAATAAATAAAACTCATCAAGACTCAATGAGGATTTCGGAAATTATGACTTAGGAAAATGACTGAAGTAATTTGACAATTTTAGCATAAGACGTTTAAAATTTTGAGAAAAAATTGGGCGCTAACATCTGGCTCCAACTGGGATAGAGACCTCCATGCAAGGCTCCAAGAACCCGGCAGTTCCAGTGTGCCTTTTCCATTGGGATATGGATTCATCTGGCCTATGCAACTGATCCCCTGAAAATATGTAGCCTTCCCTGCTTATTTAACAAACCGACAACTGAAAAGAATCTATCGACTCATATTGCAAGCTTGTTCTTCTGCCTACTCCTACACTAACTAACTGTACTGCTTCTTGATCAAGTGAAATCATGCTTCCAATGAAGCAATATAAGAACTTGATTTACTAATAAAATTCTTGATCTGGACTCGAAAAATAAAGGAAACCATAGCATACATAAATACAATTTAAAAAGATGACAAAAACAATCTTCATCTGACAAAAATGTTTTGACATTTATGTTGCTCATAAACTCCAAATATTCAGCGATAAGATCATTAAAGCCACAAAGGAATACCTCTTCTTGTTTATGTTCCAACAGAAAACTGAAATATTGTTGTCGGTTTCCTTCATTGATCTCAATGTCAAATGTAGACCGCTTACTATTTGATGCAGATTCAAAACTGTCACATGCTAATCTATCAAACTGCTCATTATCTTTTGAGTTTTCAAAGGGAATAATCTAAGCTTCATGACAACCTAAGATAGTAGATACATTTGATATAATGTCAAAAGAATCTATACTATGGTTATCACTCTTTATATCACCAATCTCTCGGCCATAATGAGAAGTGTCCTCTACTGCAACATACTTTTCATGACTATCTAATCCTTTACTCAACAATTTGAATTCATGACAACACTTTGGATAGAGAAAGTTAGCCTAAAAAAATTATTTGCAAAATGAATGAAAAGCAGCATTAAAATCTGTCAAAGAGTTGATACTTGCAATAGGAAGAGATCGGTACCAATCACGAGCAATCCCCTCTAATGAATACCTGAAAATCTTAATCTGAACATCCTCATGCACAATTTGCAATCGATGAATGAAATCATGAAAATCCAGCAAATGTTCAGCTGGTACCTCCCAATATTCTCCTCGAAATCTGGGAAGGCTACCTTCACATTCATCTCTACTAGGCACTAGATTAGGGAAACCAACTATCTTTGAAAAATCACAGAAGGCATACCTCTTAGCTAGGATCTTGTCCATTTCATACGAGTGGAGTCGTCAATAGATTTCTAAACAATGGAGTAGCCACTGAGTTTGTCCTTCATGGAGTCATTAGATAGATGTTTACAAACAATATAATGCCCAGCCTTTGTCTATCATCAAATACTAGAACTATGTCGTCTCCCAGGGAAACTTGCTTCACACTCCTTTCCCCGGCAATGGAGCCAATTTGTTATACCTCCAGGAGTCTTTCTAGGTTGTAATTCAAAAGAGCCTAGTAACTTAATAAAATTTTCAATAATGCAAATTGGATCAAGTTGGATGACTTGGTATGCTCTCATTCGCTCAAAATACACATGAATTCACTCAAATACAGAAGGCCTTAAACTATACTTGTTCAGAAACTTTAATCAAGGTATGAAAGTTTCGAGAATGCTTATCATATCAGTAGAATCACATACACAGTTGCACATGTGAATGACCAACTATAACAGGCAGAATTTTCTTATAATATTAGTATATCAATGAAAATATGAGATGACAATCAATTGTCATTAGATATACATAAAACAATGGATATGACATTTACTCATAAACATGGAAAAGATAAGAAATTGAAAAATTGAACAAACTGTAGTGAAAGAAGCTTATGTTTCAATATGTATTCATAATGTCTCTAATACAGGAATAATAGCCAAATCTCCAAAGTCNAAACAATGGATATGACATTTACTCATAAACATGGAAAAGATAAGAAATTGAAAAATTGAACAAACTGTAGTGAAAGAAGCTTATGTTTCAATATGTATTCATAATGTCTCTAATACAGGAATAATAGCCAAATCTCCAAAGTCGATCCCTTTACATTGTTGCCTCTATGGGCTTAAATAACATTTACAAAATTGTTATCAGATCCTAAAGGAAAAGATCAAATGCCTACAAAATCTCCTAATCAAATCAATGACAAATATTTAGGATCTAGATCCTATTATCATGGAGTCAAAACCTATCAAAATCTAAATCTTCGACAGCTTCTTCTGCTTGGTGGAGGATGAATGTACCTTCTGGAAACTTCAATCAGAGATGGGCATCGACACCTTTTCATCCTTCACCAAAAATTGAATTGAATTCGAATTTGTCTTTTACCTCATTTGAAAATCCCTAGTTTGTAGCGCAACAAGTGAAAAATGGTTGACAGTTGCTGCAAACACCTGTAGAAGACAATTTGGACTGAAATTCTTGAACACTTGATTGAATTATGACTTGAGGTTGATATCTTTGTTGCTTCTAAACCAAAAATGTTTCTTTCACTGATTACAATGATAGTACTTAGGCTTCCTATCATTGCTTCTTCATTACATTTTCATATCACCATGTATCTTCATATCCAAACTCTTTCATAAAACAAGTAAAATCTTATGTGGGAGAGCTACACACTGCATTTTACGATCATGCCACTGATAAAGAGGGTCCTACACCCTATGTATTCAAGTACATACCTTCATACAAAAAGCCAAAACAAAGTATGGGCAAGTAGAAATGGTTGAGCTCCTTTGATTTGTACTAATTTGATTTCTCATTATGTAGCCCTGCTCTGGTCGATGCTCTGATCATCATGTCTTGATCTCTTTGCTTCATATCATTCAGAACCAAAACTGAAAATGATTTAAGACAGAAAATAGATATACATTTCTTCTGAAAAACTTGAGATAGGCTTAGGAAGCATAGACTCGGACTGACTAGTAGATCACCCAACTTACAGGCTGGAGGAGCCACTTTTTGGAGAATATTTGGTAATGTAGGAGATATAAGAGTACCAAGAACAAACCAGTTAAAGATCAAAAGTGTGACTGCTTCAGAACCCATCTTGTTCTCTGTTCTTAAGAAGAACTTAAGAACACTATTTAAAAATGTCCCCACCATAATGAATAAAGCAATAACTAGTGGCATGCATGGATCTTGAGCATTCCAAGCAATCATCTCAACAAGAAGAGAGAGGAAGGCACTAGAAGAACTAAGTACTAGTGCAATGCCTTTCCACTTAAATAGCACCTCATCATCTCTAGCAATTGATTCCCCTTGTGTGACAGGGGGCAATGGAAAATGGATCGATGATTTTTCCCTACATTCAAAAGACAGGTCTTTTGCAAATCTTCCCTTCAGAATTATGATAATTACCTAGCTTACCTATGGGATAATCACTCCAAGCCTTTCCTCGTCTTACAAATTCATGGTCGTGTGCTCTGTCTTTAAGTTCAGAGTTCTTACTGTTTACTTGCTTCACACCCTCTTTATCAATTCCATTTACTTCAGCCTTCAGAAGTATGATTTCCATTTCCTCTTTCAGGTTCAAGTTCTCAATTTGCAAAACGTCAATCCATCCACACTGACTGAAATACCTCGAACATCATTATAACATGGTATGCAAAAACAATGTCTAATATCACCCGCCCCCATAGTGTAATACTATGCATTGTGCTTGATGTGAACTTCACATGATGTGCAATGTATAAGTGATGGGTCAAAGGTAAGCTTCTTTACCACACATAATTTGCACGAATTCTCATTCATGTTACTCTTCATAGCCTGATTTCTTTCAGCTTTTTCTTTTCTCTGACTAATAATCATCTTGGAGTTGATGTCCTTTTCCAAAATAGTAAAATAGTCACACTCCACCATGTTCTTTGTAGATGGTCCACAGATATCGTTGTTCATTGGGTTGAGATCAAAGGAACAACAACTTTCCAAGTTGAGATCAATTCCATCATCATTTGTTATCAATAGATTGGGTCGACGATCATCAACCTCACTGTCTTATTGTTGCTCGGATCTATTTGAATTAGAATTCATGGCGTTGGTTCTATATTGTAACCTACAATCTCAGAATGATTTACCTCAATATCTGCAACAACTGGATACCCAAATTGGCCTCTGCGTGATTGTTTTGACACCTAGCTTCTAGCTAGCATTCTAAAACTTTTAATATCTGATCTTTCCCTCTGCAATCACTATCTCCACTCCAATCAACAAGATGTACACTTAATGAGCCGTAGACTTCTCATCCTCGCTCCCTAGAATGTGGTTGACACTTCGACACAGCAGATTGAAGCCCTACCCACCTTCATTCTTAGAGCACCTGCGTAATGCACCTGGCAATCTATATATTGTTGTTTTTTTAAATGACTCGGGGGACATATCCCACATGTCTCGAAAATTTAGGTATTATAAACGTTATATACGTCGAAGCTCATTACTTATAATCGATGAGTAATGAAAAGAAAAGGCTTGGCGCTTGCCCCGGGCTTTGATGTGATGTGTGGCTTATGTGTTGGTTTCGTGTATTGACCTGTGGCTTGGTTTATGGACTCGACATGTAGTGTGGCTTATGTGTTGGTTTCGTGTATTGACCTGTGGCTTGGTTTATGGACTCGACATGTAATGTGGCTTTGGTAAATTTGGTTGATATCCTAGATTTAGGATAAAAGATAATCACCTGAACACACACCACATTTTTTGGAAACAAATACTAAATAAATAAATAAAAACTTAAATTTTATTTGAAGAGATGAGAAACCTAAAAGTGAAGGTCCAAAAAAACTTCATTTTTTGGAAACAAATACTAAATAAATAAATAAAAACTTAAATTTTATTTGAAGAGATGAGAAACCTAAAAGTGAAACAAATACTAAATAAATAAATAAAAACTTAAATTTTATTTGAAGAGATGAGAAACCTAAAAGTGAAGGTCCAAAAAAACTTCATTTTTTGGAAACAAATACTAAATAAATAAATAAAAACTTAAATTTTATTTGAAGATTTTTTGGAAACAAATACTAAATAAAAACTTAAATTTTATTTGAAGAGATGAGAAACCTAAAAGTGAAGGTCCAAAAAAACTTCATTTTTTGGAAACAAATACTAAATAAATAAATAAAAACTTAAATTTTATTTGAAGAGATGAGAAACCTAAAAGTGAAACAAATACTAAATAAATAAATAAAAACTTAAATTTTATTTGAAGAGATGAGAAACCTAAAAGTGAAGGTCCAAAAAAACTTCATTTTTTGGAAACAAATACTAAATAAATAAATAAAAACTTAAATTTTATTTGAAGAGATGAGAAACCTAAAAGTGAAACAAATACTAAATAAATAAATAAAAACTTAAATTTTATTTGAAGAGATGAGAAACCTAAAAGTGAAGGTCCAAAAAAACTTCATTTTTTGGAAACAAATACTAAATAAATAAATAAAAACTTAAATTTTATTTGAAGATTTTTTGGAAACAAATACTAAATAAAAACTTAAATTTTATTTGAAGAGATGAGAAACCTAAAAGTGAAGGTCCAAAAAAACTTCATTTTTTGGAAACAAATACTAAATAAATAAATAAAAACTTAAATTTTATTTGAAGAGATGAGAAACCTAAAAGTGAAGGTCCAAAAAAACTTATCAAAAAGATTATTTTTTATTTTGCATGTTATAAGCAAGGATCATAGGAATTCAAGGGAAAAGGGAATAAATAAAACACATCAAGACTCAATGAGGATTTCGAAAATTATGACCTAGGCAAATGACTGAAGTAATTTGACAATTTTAGCACAAGACGCTTAAAATTTTGAGAAAAAATTGGGCGCTAACATTTGGCTCTAACTGGGATGGAGACCTCTCTGCGAGGCTCCAAGAACCCGACATTTCCTGTGTGCCTTTTCCATTGGGCTATGGAGTTATCTGGCCTATGCAACTGATCCCTTGAAAATATGTAGCCTTCCCTGCTTATTTAACAAACCAACAACTGAAAAGAATCTATATGCTCATATGGTGAGCTTATTCTTCTGCCTACTCCTACACTAACCAATTGTACTGCTTCTTAATCAAGTGAAATCATGCTTCCAATGAATCCATATAAGAACTTGATTTACTAATAAAAAATTTGATCTGGAGCCGAAAAATAAAGGAAACCGTATCATACAGAAATGCAATTTGAAAAGATGATAAAAACAATCTTCATCTAACAAAAATGTTTTGACATTTATGTTGCTCATAAACTCCAGATAGTCAGCAATAAGATCATCAAATCCACAAAGGAATACCTCTTCTTGTTTTTGTTCCAACTAAAAACTGAAATACTGTTGTTGGTTGCCTTCATTGATCTCAATGTCAAATGTAGACCGCTTACTATTTGATGCAGATTCAAAACTGTCACATGCTAATCTATCAATCTGCTCATTATCTTTTGAGTTTTCAAAGGGAATAATCTGAGCTTCATGATAACCTAAGATAGTAGATACATTTGATATAATGTCAAAATCATATCTACTATGGTTATCACTCTATAGATCACCAATATCTCGGCCATAATGAGAAGTGTCCTCTACTGCAACATACTTTTCATGACTATCTAATCCTTTACTCAACAATTTGAATTCATGACAACACTTTGGATAGAGAAAGTTAGCTGGAAAATTTTCTTTGCAAAACAAATGAAAGGTAGCATCAAAAATTTTCAAAGAGATGATACTTGCAATAGAAAGAGATCGGTACCAATCATGAGCAATCCCCTCTAATGAATACCTAAAAATATTAATATGAACATCCTCATGCACAATTTGCAATCGATGAATGAAACCATGAAAATCCAGCAAATGTTCATCTGGTACCTCCCAATCTTCTCCTCGAAATCTGGGAAGGCTACCTTCCCATTCATCTCTACTAGGCACTGGATTAGGGAAACCAACAATCTTTGAAAAATCAAAGAAGGCATACCTCTTAGCTAGGATCTTGTCCATTTCATACCAATGGAGTCGTCAACAGATTTCTGAACAATGGAGTCGCCACTAAATTCGTCCTTCATGGAGTCGCCAGATAGATGTTTACAACCGATATAATGCCCAGCCTATGTCTATCATCAAAGACTAGAACTATGTCTCCTCCCAGAGAAACTTGCTTCACACTCCTTTCCCCGACAACGACACCAATTTGTTATACCTCCAGGAGTCTTTCTAAGTTGTAATTCGAAAGAGCCTAGTAACTTAATCAAATTTTCAATAATGTAAAGTGGATCAAGTTGGATGACTTGATAGGATCTCATTCGCTCAAAATACACATGAATTCACTCAAACACAGAAGGCCTTCAACTATACTTGTTCAGAAAGTTTAATCAATGTATGAAAGTATGGAGAATGCTTATCATATCAGTGGAATCACATACACAGTTGCACATGTGAATGACCAACTATAACAAGCAGAATTTGCTTATAAGATTAGTATATCAATGAAAATAATTTGCTTATAAGATTAGTATAGCAATGACCAACTATAACATGCAGAATTTGGTTATAAGCTTGGTTTATGGACTCGACATGTAATGTGGCTTTGGTAAATTTGGTTGATATCCTAGATTTAGGATAAAAGTTAATCACTTGAGCACACGCCACATTTTTTGGAAAAGATACTAAATAAATAAATAAAAACTTAAATTTTATTTGAAGATATGAGAAGCCTAAAAGTAAAGGTCCAGAAAAACTTATCAAAAAGTTTGTTTTTTATTTTGCAGGTTATAAGCAAGGATCATAGGAATTCCAGGGAAAAAGGAATAAATAAAACTCATCAAGACTCAATGAGGATTTCGGAAATTATGACCTAGGCAAATGACTGAAGTAATTTGACAATTTTAGCATAAGATGATTAAAATTTTGAAAAAAAAATTGGGCGCTAACACATTCAATAGAAAGAGCTTGTAAATTGCTAGTTGGTGGAGAAAGGTGGTGGAAGAAAGAGAATGTGGTTATGGAATTCGTGAATCAATTCTTAATCCTAGAAAAACAAAACCCTAACCGGAAAAAGGGAATTCCACATAGCTAGGTAAAGAAGGAATGGCATACTACTTTGATGATCATCCACAGGTATATCACATGTGAGGGTAGGTTTTCACTGGTTTATATTTACAATGTCAGGTTGTTAATTCACATTAATGGGGATTATCCTCTCAATTTACCCTATTTACTACTTAAGAGTTTATCTAAAATGTCCAAGAGGGTGCAGTATCATCCTGCTACAGCTAAAGGCAATCTTTTTCACCAAGGTTTAATAAAGACATTGGTCATCTCCTCTTTAAATGAAGTCCAAAGACCCTGGGATTGGCCAATCCAGTCTTTAGGAAATGATTCACAACCAGCTAAATCCAAAAAGGACAAAGGTAAGAAATCAACTCAACAGAAATATATTGGTACATTCACTAAGTCCCCAATTAAAGAAGGTTCATCTGCAACTAGGGTAACACAAGATAGCAAAAGGAAGATGAAAACTCATCAAATATTTGGAGATGCTCCTGTAGGTAAAAGTCACGAAGAAGCTACCACCAGTAGAGGTAAGAAATCAAAACCAGATGAAGATATTGAAACATTTCTTGATACAGAGATAAAGATGGAAATAAATGTGGATGAAGATTATACTATGAACCCAATTCATTCCCCAGTCAAGCAGAAACAGAAATCTACAATTAAGAAAAGTGAAAAGGGAAAAAAACAGAGGAAGAAGCCTACACCTGTGCCTAAGTACCCTAGGACAAAACTCCACTAGGGTTGTCAATAAATTCAGATTAAATTATAAGGCCATGTTTGATCCATCTATTACAAAAGAGAATCTTATAATCATTGAGGATAATTCTGAAGATTCTAAAACAGGCATCAAGAAACAAGTAGAGACATCTTCTTTGCATAGGAATGAGAAAGAAATTGAAAACTTGGGGAAGACACAAGGAAAAGGAAAACAAGTTGCTCAATACTCCAAGAGACCTATGACAAGATAAACCACTAGGTCATCAAAATATAAAGTTGTGTTTAGAGGTAGAGTTGGGGTTTCTGATGACAAAGATTATCCTTCTACGGATCCAGATCAGATTCCAGATCTTCCAAAGACTAGAGATTTAGATAGTATTGATGATGAAGTTCACAGCTCTGAATTATCTTCTAGATACCAGATTAAATTAAGAAAACCTCAGGTTGCTATAGATCTGAACTAACCTGCACCTATAGAGGAATTCCCAGAGTTTAAAGTTAAATTTAGAAGTGAAAAAGACAATATCAAGGAGCTACAGGAAATGGTGAAGCAATTAAAGAAAGAAACAACTCAGGTAGAGCAATGGAATGCCAGACAGCAAGAGAAGATATAGGATTTCAAGAAAAAGAGAAAGGAACAAAAAGCACAGCTGAAGGAGCTGCAAGAATCTAATTTCAGTTTATATTGGCACAATATTGTGCTAACAACCAAGTTGAAGCAGAGGACTACCAAATCCAGTGCAATCATTATACCATGATAGTTTGTGAAGTTCCTTCATGCAATTTTGAAAGTTTTTTATGCTATTACTCAGGGTGTAGAACATGAACAGTTTAATATCTATATTTTGATCAAATGGATTTCTGATAGTTCAAATGAGTAACTCAGTCAAGTTTGATTCCAAATTTTGTAGGATTTGTCAATTTGTTGTAAAAGATATTTTGGGTTAAGATGTTGAGATTTCTACTATATTGGCAATGCAAGTGCTCATTTGAGTTGATCCTCCTTGAATATAGGCATTGACCAGATCTTGTTGCTAACTGAGTACTAGAAAATAGGATCTGTAGTCATACTCTGTATAGTTTAAAAAGACAGAAAGAAGATTGTTTTAAGGTCGAAAGGTTGGGCTTTCAGGGACCTATTTTGAATATCTTTGTAAGACAGTTTTATTCCACATTGATACTAAATGGAAAAGACATGTTGATGGTCATATTTTCTCTCATTTCATGTTCTATTTATTTTCTTGCTTGAAATCATTTTTCAATTGCAATGCATCGATTTATTGATCTTAATTAATACAATGAATATTTTGTTGTTGTTGTTTGTTATCAAGATTTGCTTTCAAGTACATGTTCTTGTTTCTAAATTACATTTTGAAATAAGAAATTTGTATGGGGTTGACAAATTGAATTCTCTCATATTTCCTTTCATTATTTCCTTATTTTTCTGATCTATTTATGTGACTACCTTTTACTAAATCAGTTGACTTCTTTTATGTGTTATTTATGTGACTACCTTGAACCCTTGAACCATCTTTCAACCATCCTCAAAAAACAAATTCATAAAACCCTTAAAATACTATTGCAATAACCTTGATGATGCCCTAGCTCACCCTCTCATAGTCAAGTGCAACTTTAGGGACTAACAGGATGGATGTCGTATGCCAATCGGCACTGTTGGCTGACATAGAGATCTCATCCCTGGCGAGGCCACTCGATGTTGTATGGTTGTGGGTGTGGTGTCGTCGACAATCCCAACTGTTTGACGACCTTTTTTGAGATGAGATTATTTTGGCTTCCGCTATCAACGAAAAAATGCAGTGGTTCCCCCTTCACTCACATTTGTGAATGAAAAAAGCGCTCCCCCTCTTCAGGATTTGTTGGTTCTTCTAGTTTAATTGTTGTGGTCGCGACATTAGCAGTGGGGTCTATGTCGATGATCTGTCTTTTACCATTATTTTTCGAATCAGATTATGAATCAGGGTTCGTCTCCTTTTCTTTGATTTCGACCACCAATGATTTTTTTGACCGACATTCATCAATGTTGTACTAGGGGATTTTGTGGAAATCACACCACTTTCCAATGTCCTTCTTCGTCTTTCCGTGACCCTTCTTTTCTTGTGGATTGGATTGGTTTTCGGGAAGCTGTTTGTTAGGGTCATCTTTATCATACTTTGGTTGTTGCAGATTTGCAGACCCGAACTCCCATTTATTCCGGTGCCTAAATTTCTACTCGATTTTGACAGCATATCGATAGGTAGCTCCCAGTGATGAGATGTCCAGGAAATCCATTTTGATTTGGATGTACTTATGCAGAGCCCCGTGGTATTTAAAAATGAGATGTTGCTCAAAGTCTTTGATACTCAACTTGGAACACAAGGTATGGAAAGTGTTTGTGAACTACGGCATTGTTTGTCCCCTCTCTTGTCACAGTGTGGTCCATCTCATGTACCAATCGTCATAGTTATCGATAGGGTAATATTGTTCCATGACTGCATCCACACAAAAAAACCCAAGTGGGATCGAACCCATATATTCCATACTCCTCTGTGGAACTTTGCTCCCAGTAAATTTCCCACCAATGTTTGACATGGGGGAGATCCTTAAGGAGTGCGAAGGTGATATTTTCCCTGTCAGAAAAATTGTGAACATAGAAATAACCTTCTAGCATATTTAATCATTTTTCTAGGGCATTTGCATCTATCTAACATTCAAATACGAGAATATAAAAATTAACTTGTACCTTGAAAGGAGAGGTGCCTCCAAAGTGGTCGCTTGATGAATATGTGCCTATTGTTATCGACAACCATTGAAGGATGTGGGAAAAATTCTCCATCATTTCGTCCCTTTGTCGCATGAGAGCTTGCTCAAGCGACAGATTAATAAAATCTTTTGCTCCATCATTTTGCTTTTTTTTTTCCATGGAGGGTTTCTTGGGCGTGAGAGAGTGATTGTCCTCAAGAGATTCAAGCTTGATACCCAACTTGCTATACTCGAACCTTGTCGGGGACATGCATTAAAAAACGATCAAGAGCATCCTGCTCTGATACCACTGATCTGGATTATTTTGAGCATGAAATGAGAGCGGAGATATAATAAAGAAATATATTGAGATATTGCAAGAGATCCAATAATATAACAGAGATATATTAGATGTATATAAAAAGAGGCACATGTATACAGTAATACACAATTTCTATTAATGAGTGAAATGTACAAAATTGTAAAATCACATATTGAAAGACTTGCTAAAATGGTGACAGCTTATTTCTGAGAAGAGATATGATGGCTACACTCATTCGCAAGAAGATGATTGTTACAATGAGGCTCCAAAAGCCCTTTTAACATAAAGAAAACCCAAAACCCTAACCTTGGAAGATGAAAAGCCAATAGTTTTATGGACCCCATTTTGGGTAGTTTGGTGTATCAACTTCTCGGGGGCGTAACTTTGGCATATGATCTCTATCTGGGGTGCACGATGGCTTGTTGGAAAGGTATAAAAGAGGATCTTCATTTTGGAGGCTCAATAAAAGCCTTCGGATATCATTTAGGTGCCCAATCATAAAAAAAACGTCGTTTAGGAACTGAAAACTGCTAAAAATAGTAAGTTGCCAACAAATTGTTTTGAGTTAGTTGGAATAGGTGGGTGTCCACCGATATACACCTAGATCAAACCCCAATTTGGGTCTAGGGATCAAGTAATTATCAATTTTCAATAAAATATGGTTTTATGTGGCATAATCTTGTTTGCTAGTGCCAACAACCTATATTTGCAGGGCCTTTTTTCTTCAAAATTCACCAACAAATGAGTTGTTTGTGAAGATAGTTGTGCAAGAAAGAGTGAAATGTACCTAAAATCTGCCCAACCCACTAGACCCTATGGACTATATATTGCACTTAATTATATTTAGAGGATAGATTTTGTTAAATTTGGCAGCATCGACAGTCATTCTCCAATGAGAGGCCATATGGGCCACCCTCAGGCTAGCCAGGGAGATTTGGAGAATCAACCAGTCTTGTGAGGTATTGACAAAAGCCAGGGGGAATGTACAACCTCTGTGACTCAAACCAAAATTTAGGATGAATGAGATGTTATGTAAATCTAATGAAAAAGTTAGGGGGAATGTACAACCTCTGTGAGCATAGACAGTCTAGTGCAAAAGTCAGGGGGAATGTACAACCTCTGTGAGCATAGACAGACTAGTGCAAAAGTCAGGGGGAACATACAACCTCTGTGATCCTAGTCAAGCCTTGTGAGCCATGAGAAAAAGTTAAGGCATCTAGCAAAAGTTAGGTTGAATATAAATTCCTATGAGCTAGAAACAAACGATATTCCTAAATGATATAAATGTATTGATCTAGTGCATTGGCAAGTGTAACATTATCCACCATGAAGAGAATTTGGAATTGCCTTGTAAAGAATCGAGTTGTAACTGAAGTCTTAAGTCTAGTTCTATTTTCGAACTAAAGTATAATTTTGAGTTGTAACTGAAGTCTTAAGTCTAGTTCTATTTTAGAACTAAAGTGTAATGTTGAGTTGCAACTGAAGTATC
>SNQJ01S0056574.1:14716-49676 GCA_010110895.2 Picea sitchensis | reverse complement strand
GATCTGATGTCCAATGCCCTGCAATGAAAACCCAAGTGATATAATCCTCAACGGCCCTGCCAATCTCCTACAACGAATCTCTCTCCAAAGATGGTGCGCCCCTCTTGTTGGAATCCCTCAACTGGTGCACCCTCTCTCTATCTGCACATGAAACTGATGTAGAATCCTCTTGCAACTGAGTAGATATGGAACTAGAATGGTGTGGGAGAGTATTGCATCTCCGATACCAAGCTTGGGACAAGCTAGTTGGAATCTTTCACCACTAAATCGTCCTCTAGGGTTTGTTAAGTCAGAACCCTCAAAACCCCCAATGCTGGGCTCACTAGCTAAAATCCAGATATCAAAATATGATCATACATGAATGAATGAGTAGAGGCCCTTGCCTTTCCTTTATACTTTTTGGCTCACCTTATCCCTCCAAAGAGACTTTCATTTTATTAATATTTAATTAATTAATTAAATCACTTTAATTAATTAATTAAATCACTATAATTAATTAATTAACCTTTTTACCTTTGAACTCTTTAGCCTCTACCAATGATGTGGGATTTTTATCTTTAAGAATGTATCATAACTGGATTTCAAAAGAAATCATGTAAAGGAGACAAACTGATGATGATGTAGGACGATAATCTGTTGGAATTTGATTGTACAACCTATCAAATCTGGAAATGAATTCCCTCACCATTTCATTCTTCTTTTTCTTTATTTGATTGAACTTAGTCCCATGTGTCCCACTGATACAGGAGCATCGCAAATACCCAAAGCGAGCGTGGAGCCAGCGCATGTGTTTTCTTAACACATGACATATTACTTTGAAAACTTTTGAAAATTGAAGCGCCAAACCTTTAATGAATCCTTTATGAAGGAGTTATGTTTGTATATTGTATCGGACCTCGAGCCATACGCTCTTGTCTGAAATAGATAGGAGGCATTTAATAGATTTAATGTTGGTAGATAGATGTTTAAGTCTAGATTTGATAGCTAGAGTTTGAGAGGGAAAACAGATATAGACACCCTCATTGTATCTTTGTAACATTATTGATAATCAAGCATTTCAGAGAAGAAGAGCAAGCAGAGAATATTGTGTGAAAAACACCCATGTACAGGCAGTTGAATTAATAGAAAGAAGCTTTGATTCAAGCTCATGGTTTGTGTTGTTTTCTCTGTGTATTGTTGATATGCTCATGAATGTTTGTTTCTGTTATGCATTTTCTTTATATATGCTATGCATGTGATTTCCTGTTTCAGTTGAAGTCTGAAGAGGAGATGGAATGAGTTTCAATTGTTTCTCTATCTGAGCCAGAAGATTCTTGCAAAGGGTGCAGTAGAATTCATCTGTAAAGAGTGCGTCGATGAAGGCTCAGTAGTTTAACCTTTTTTCTCATTCACCCATAAGTGGAAGTGGGTTGTTGAAGTTGTGCAAGGAAGGTGCAGGTTTGAAGGACAAGAAGTCTCAGTTGTTAATCTGAGCCGAGGAGATAGAAGATTGTTGCTGCAGAGAGTGCGCAGATTCGGAAGGATTCAACCTTTGAGGAGTTGTCGAACGTCGAGCGCAAGGAGTGCGTGCAAGTTCTTCCAAAGCAACCAGAGTAGAAAATCTCAGGAGGTTTAGAACTTCTTGATATCGTGAAGGAGAGCATAGAAGTCTGTGTAGAAGAAGGGTCCGAGCAGGAGATGCAAGAGAAAGTGTCTGAGGATGAGTTCGGAGAAAGGAGCTTCAGTCTTCTGAAGAAATCCTCGAGGAGGAGGAATCGACGGTCAGGATTCGCGAGGGAAACATCGAAATCCCATTAGTTGTTAGATCTTTGGGAAGTTGCGCACAGTTTAAGCCTTAGCGTGCAGGGAAGGAGCCAGGGCTCATTGGGATTTGACTCATCGTGTAATTGGAGGTCCTGGAGGCCCAAATTTCTTGTAGAACGAAATTGTGATCCAAAATTTCCCAAAAGGATCTCAATCGTTGATTTCAGCAGGGTCACGTGGCAAGAGATCCCAAGGATCATGAATTGGAGAATCGAGATTCCGGAGATAGGGACTTTGCACGTTAAAATCGTGATTAGCGATTTCCCAACACGATCGAAGCCATTGATATGCAGGACGCGTGTTCGAGGATCCAGTGGAATCGGGGTTCGGTAATTCGGGGTTCTTGAATACAACGGAATCGCAGCAGGAGAAACTGCGATTTTGTGATACCCGATTGAGCGTCGAGGAGACGGTGATGTGGAGGAGAGAGAGCTCTGATGTGCATCGGAGTTTGGAATATCGTGAGTTCATAGGATCACGAGTTGGAGCCGCAAAGTTTTGCGTCAAAGTTTGCGAGGTCGTGAGAGGTGATATTCCGACAGTCAGAGTTGTGGGCCCTGGAAGGTGTGATAGGAGACAGGTTTCATCGCGCATCGGGGTTCGGAGTTTTGGAGGTCCTGTGTACATTGACAATGGGAATCGCAATATTCCGATACGCAATTTCCCGACAGCGTAAGGGCGTAGTGGAGGACAGGTGTCG
Organism: Picea sitchensis; assembly: GCA_010110895.2. NCBI lineage: Eukaryota > Viridiplantae > Streptophyta > Pinopsida > Pinales > Pinaceae > Picea > Picea sitchensis. Next base: position 47,173 of record SNQJ01S0056574.1, on the reverse strand, counting down.
GAAGGTTGAGCCTGGAAGTGGTTAACGCCAAGTGGCATCGGAGCTCAGGAATCGGGGATCCGTGAGGTGTGTGATTCACAACCTCGTAAAGGCCGATTTCCCGATGGGTAAAATACCAACAAGAGCAAGGAAAGCCTTGGTAAACTACTCATCAGGTTTCGGGGTTTTGTGAGACCCGACCGTGTGTTTTCAGGACTCGTGATACAGCGAGGTCCGATTTCCTAATAAGGCAGTAGGGAGATCGTAAAGAGCATCATGTGGGTGTGGAAAGGTCCCGATAAGGGATTTGAAAAGCAGTCCAGCTCTTCGGACCAAGGAAAGAGAAGGCCCTGGTGACAGCGGACGTGCCTAGGTGGCCATTTGTGTCAGAGTGGTATCAGAGAGGGATTGACTCTTTGTTTTCTATAGCAGAGAGAGAGAGAATTCACCATGTCTCCCAGAAGGGAAAGGCGGTCATCTGACCCAGAAGACAGGGAGGTGAGAAGAAGAGGCAGGCCGGCATAGAACCCAGAAATGGAAAGGCAGATACGTGATCTCCGAGCAAGATTGGAAGATATGGAAGCAGCGCAGAGATGCACAACTAGTGCTGGAGATATGAGTGACTCCGAAGGTGAAGTTGAAGCTGAGACACAAGGAAAAGTTGTAGCCAAAGATGTAGCCAACGAGCGATTAATTAAAGCTTTCGCACGGATGAGTTCAAAGACGAAAATGGACATTCCAGCTTACGAAGGAAGTCTAGATGCAGAAGATCTGTTGGATTGAATCAGGGCTCTTGACACCTACTTCGATTATGAGGATATAGAAGAGGATAAAAAGGTTAGCCATGCTGTCACAAAATTGAAGGTACATGCAGCATTATGGTGAGACGAGCTTCAAGCGGATAAACGTTCCAAGGGCAAGCAAAAGATAAAAAGCTGGGATCGAATGATTGCGAAGATGAAGGAAAAATTCATCCCAAGGGATTATCAAATCACACTATTTAGGAGAATGCAGAACCTGAGACAAAAGTTGATGACAATGAAGGATTACACTAAAGAATTCTACAAGCTCAATATCAGAGCAAGTCATTGGGAGAGCGATGATGAAAAAGTTGCCAAGTATATGAATGGCTTAAGATACGATATCCAGGATGAGCTGAGTATGAAAACCATCAGAATGGTGGAGGATACGTATCAGATGGCGTTGAAAGCTGAAGAAAAGATAAGCTGTAAGCCAACACAATGAGGTCGAGGTAGGATCCAAACAAAAGATAAGTCAGTTGCTCAGGATAGGTTCCAAAAGTCCAGGGATGACTGGAAGAAGCCTCAGACAAGAACAGAAAGAGGTGGAAGTTCTCAACGAAGCCAGCACACTGAAAAGTGAAGGCAGCAAATAGAACAGAGCAGAGAATACACTGACAACAACACTTTTCCTCGTACCAGAGGTAGAGGAAGAGGCAGAGGTAGAGTCATCACGTGCTTCACGTGTGGAAAGGATGGACATAAAGCAGTTGACTATCCAGATAGAAAAAAGAACAAAGGAGAAGCTCACATCGCCGAAGCACAGAGGCAAAATGCTGAGGCAGAAGACGCAGAAGACAGAAGGTCGTTGATGATGCATAAGGTTCTCTTAACACCCGATAAGGAGGTGGAGGACACAGCACAAAGAAACAGACTATTCAGAACTGCATGCAAAACCAAAGATAGGGTGTGCAAGGTTATCGTGGATAGCGGTAGCACAGACAATCTTGTTTCAACCGAGATGGTGGAGAAACTGGAATTGGAGACGACTGATCATCCAAGCCCATACAAAGTCTCATGGCTATAAAAGGGACATCAGGTAAATGTCACCAAACAATGCTTAGTTGACATCAAGATAGGAGGATACAATGATAAAATTCTCTGTGATGTTATTCCTATGGATGTATGTCATTTATTGTTAGGCAGACCATGGCAATATGACAGGAACGTAGTTCATGATGGGAAAATTAATACGTATACTTTGGAAAAGAATGGGAGGATGCATATGTTACTTCCAATTAAAGAAAAAGAAGTAAAACCAGAACCGAGAAATACTATACTTCTCATGAGTGGGAAAGAACTTCTTGCGGAGGTAAAGAAGAAGGAAGATCCACAGTTCTTTGTGGTCAGGAAACCAAGAGTTGTTTTGACCAGCACAAGAGTGGATGATTTGCCAGAAGAAATTCAGGAACTACTGGAGGAGTTTGCTGACATAGTGGTAGACGAATTGCCTCATTCGTTGCCGTCGATGAGGAGTGTGAATCATCACATAGAACTCATACCAGGAGCCAGTTTGCCAAACAAAGCTGCATACAGGTTGACGCTGCAGGAGAACGAAGAAGTTAAAAGGCAGGTACAGGAACTATTGGATAAAGGACTGATCAGGGAAAGTTTAAGTTCGTGTGTCGTTCCGATGGTACTAAGTCCAAAGAAAGATGGAGGTTGGAGAATGTGTACAGACTCTAGAGCCATTAACAAAATTACCATCAGATACAGATTTCCACTGCCGAGAATGGATGATCTGATGGATTGCCTGAGCGGGGAATTTTTTTTTTCAAAAGTTGATTTGAAAAGCGGATACCATCAGATTCGCATGAGGGAAGGCGACGAATGGAAGACAACCTTCAAGATCAATGAAGGATTGTATGAGTGGCTAGTCATGCCATTTGGCTTGATGAATGCACCAAGTACTTTCATGAGGCTGATGAATGAAGTGCTGAAGGAATTCATTGGTAAGTTTGTCATTCTTTATCTAGATGACATACTGATTTTCAGCAAATCAAACGAAGAACATCTGAAGCATTTAGCTGCAGTAATGAGAAAACTATAGCAAGAGAAGTTGTTGATCAACATGAGAAAATCTTCATTTATGAAGACAGAACTCATTTACTTGGGGTTTGTCATATCGGCAAATGAATTGAAGATGGATCCAAGTAAAGTGGAGGTAATTAAAAATTGGCCATCACCAAGAAATGTTTTCGAGGTGAGAAGTTTCCATGGATTGGCTAGTTTCTATCGTAAATTCAACAGGAATTTCAGTGGACTTAGTGCAGAAATGATGGACACAGTCAAGAAAAGACATAAATATTTTCATTGGAATGAAGAGACAGAGAAAAGCTTCAATCTGTTGAAGCGAAATATCACCTAACAGTGGGTTTTGGTGTTGCCGGATTTCAAGAAGACATTTCAAGTGAAATGTGATGCAAGTGGCTTTTCCATAGGAGCGGTCTTGAGCTAGGAGGACAGACCTATTGCATATTTCACCGAGAAGCTGGATGAGGCCAAAGTCAAGTACTCCACGTATGATAAAGATTTTTATGCCATCATACAGGCGCTAAAGAAGTGGAGGCATTATTTGATTCCGAAGGAATTCATCTTGTACAGTGATAATCATGCACTATAGTTGTTGAGTCAACAACAGAAGTTGAATCAGAAACATGCCAAATGGGTAGAGTATATGCAGAATTTTACATTTGTAATTAAACACATTTCAATTACTGCTAACAAAGTGGTTGATGATTTGAGCAGGAAGTGTTTGTTGCTGCAGGAGTTCCGAGTCAAAACAGAGGGTTTTGAAAATCTCAAGGACATGTATGCGGGTGATGCAGACTTTGCAGAAGCATATGAGGCAGCTGAGAATCCAGTTCTCAGAGATAGAAGCCCATGGATGGATTACATGATCCAAAATGGATTGTTGTTCAGAGGCAACCAGTTATGTATTCCAAATTTCTCCATGAGGGAGAATCTGCTAAAAGAGAAACACAGCAGAGGATTGGCAGGACATTTTGGCCACGATAAGACATTTGCAAAGATAAACGAGGCATATTTTTGGCCGAGGATGTGGGTAGATGTCAAGAATTTTGTTGACAGGTGCAGAATTTGTCAACATTCAAAGGGACGGAAGCAGAATGCGGGATTCTATCAATCCTTACCCATACCAGAGAGGCCATGGGATGAAATCAACATGGATTTCGTACTGGGATTACCGAGGACACAAAGAGGACATGATTCGATCTTTGTGGTGGTCGACAAGTTTTCAAAAATGGCACATTTTATTCCATGCCAGAAGACCAGCGATGCAACTCATATCGCAAATTTGTTTTTCAATGAGATCGTTAGACTTCATGGTTTACCCAGAAGCATAGTATCAAACAGGGATATGAAATTCATTGGACATTTCTGGAGGACACTCTAGAAGAAGATGGGAACTAATTTGATGTTCAGTTCAACCTATCATCCTCAGACGGATGGGAAAATAGAGGTGGTGAATAGATGCCTGGGAGATTTACTCAGAAGCTTAGTGACAGAGCACCACAGCAGTTGGGACAATGTGTTGCCACAGGCAGAGTTTGCATACAACGATTCAGTGAACAGAAGCACATGAAAAAGTCCATTTGAGATTGTATATGGCAGGCAGCCGAGAGGAGTATCTGAACTAAGGGATTCAGAGAAAATAATGACCAAGAGCACAAGCGTTGAAGAATTCCCAGAGGCGATGGAAGAACTTCACAGCAGGGTGAAGCAGCGATTGTTGAAATCAAACCAGGAATATAAGCGCAGAGTAGATCAGCATCGGAGACAACTTCAATTTGAAGTTTGTGATCTAGTTTTGGCACATCTGAGGAAGGAAAGGTTCCCAAGGGGAACATACAATAAGCTGAAAATGAAGAAAATTGGGCCATGTAGAGTCCTAAAGAAATTGGGGGAAAATGATTATGAGATTGAATTGCCGAATGAGATTGGAATATCTCCGACATTCAATGTCTCAGACTTATATCCATATAAGGCTGAGGAAGTAGGAACTGGAAGTGATTAACAGCCAGAGATCCAGTGGCAGAAGCAGATGCGGATTGCAGAAAAGCCATAGATGGAGCGTATACTTGACAGGAGGTTGAGCAAAAAGACCAGGTGAAAGGAATACTTCGAGTATCTGGCCAAATGGAAGAACCGTCCAGTGGAAAATGCCAGCTGGGAAAGTGAAGCAGAGATTCAAAAGAATGGACAGACCGTGCAGGAGCTCATGGACAAGAGCCCATGAAAGTTTTCAAGTCGAGGAGTATGATGCAGGAGCATCGCAAATACCCAAAGCGAGCATGGAGCCAGCGCATGTGTTTTCTTAACACATGACATATTACTTTGAAAACTTCTGAAAATTGAAGTGCCAAACCTTTAATGAATCCTTTATGAAGGAGCGCATTTTGTATATTGTATCATACCTTGAGCCATACGCTCTTGTCTGAAATAGATAGGAGGCATTTAATAGATTTAATGTTGGTAGATAGATGTTTAAGTCTAGATTTGATAGCTAGAGTTTGAGAGGGAAAACGGATATAGACACCCTCATTATATCTTTGTAACATTATTGATAATCAAGCATTTTAGAGAAGAAGAGAAAGCAGAGAATATTGTGTGAAAAACACCCATGTACAGGCAGTTGAATTAATAGAAAGAAGCTTTGATTCAAGCTCATGGTTTGTGTTGTTTTCTATATGTATTGTTGATATGCTCATGAATGTTTGTTTATGTTATGCACTTTCTTTGTATATTATGTGCATGTGATTTCTTGTTTCAGTTGAAGTCTGAAGAGGAGATGGAATGAGTTTCAATTGTTTCTCTATCTGAGCCAGGAGATTCCTACAAAGGGTGCAGTCGAATTCATCCGCAAAGAGTGCATCGATGAAGGCTCAGTAGTTTAACCTTTGTTCTCATTCACCCAGAAGTGGAAGTGGGTTGTTGAAGCCGTGCAAGGAAGGTGCAGGTTTGAAGGAGAAGAAGTCTCAGTTGTTAATATGAGCTGAGGAGATAGAAGATTACTGCTGCAGAGAGTGCACAGATTTGGAAGGATTCGACCTTTGAGGAGTTGTCGAACGTCGAGCGCAAGGAGTGCGCACAAGTTCTTCCAAAGGAACCAGAGTAGAAAAGCTCAGGAGGTTTAGAACTTCTTGATATCGTGAAGGAGAGCACAGAAGTTTGTGTTGAAGAAGGGTCCGAGCAGGCGATGCAAGAGCAAGTGTTCGAGGATGAGTTTGGAGAAAGGAGATTCAGTCTTCTGAAGAAATCCTCGAGGAGGAGGAATCGACGGTCAGGATTCGCGAGGGAAACAGTGAAATCTCACTAGTCGTCAGATCTCAGGGAAGTTGCACACAGTTTAAGCCTTAGCGTGTGGGGAAGGAGCCAGGGCTCATCACGATTTGACTCATCATGTAATCAGAGGTCCCGGAGGCACAAATTTCTTGTAGAACGAAATCGTGATCTGAAATTTCCCGAAAGGATCTCAACCGTTGATTTCAGCAGGGTCACGTGGCAAGAGATCCCAAGGATCGTGAATCAGAGAAACAGGATTCCGGAGATAGCGACTTTGCACATTGAAATCGCGATTAGCGATTTCCCGGCATGATTGGAGTCGTTTATCTGCAGGACGCGTGTCCGAGGATCCAGTGGAATCGAGGTTCGGTAATTCGGGGTTCTCAAATACAACGAAATCGCAGCAGGAGAAACCGTGATTCCGCGATACCCGATTGAGCGTCGAGGAGACGGTGACGTGGAGGAGAGAGAGCTCTCACATGCATCGGAGTTCGGCATATCATGAGTTCAGAGGATCGCCAGTTGGAGCCGCAAAGTTTTGCGTCAAAGTTTGCGAGGTCGCGAGAGGCGATATTCCGACATCAGAGTTGTGGGCCCCGAAAGGTGTGATAGGAGACAGGTGTCATCACGCATCAGGGTTCAGAGTTTTGGAGGTCCTGTGTACATTGACAACGGGAATCGCGATATTCCGATACGTGATTTCCCGACAGCGTAAGGGCATAGTGGAGGATAGGTGTCGGAAGGTTGAGCCTAGAAGTGGTCAACGCCAGGTGGCATCCGAGCTCGAGAATCAAGGATCCGTGAGGTGTGTGATTCACGACCTCGTAAAGGCCGATTTCCCGACGGTTAAAATCCCGACAAGAGCAAGGAAAGCCTTGGTAAACTACTCATCGAGTTTCGGGGTTTTGTGAGACCCGACCGTGTGTTTTCAGGACTCGTGATACAGCGAGGTCCGATTTCCCGATAAGGCAGCAGGGAGATCGTAAAGAGCATCTTGTGGGTGTGGAAAGGTCCCGATAAGGGATTTGAAAAGTAGTCCAGCTCTTCAGGCCAAGGAAAGAGAAGGTCTTGGTGACAGCAGACGTGCCTGGGTGGTTGTTTGCGTCACCCACCATCTGATTTTTTTGGTCATATTCTCTTGAATAAGGTGTAAAAACCATCATAGGTTGTGATATGATTACCAGGGAGTCCTTTGAACCAATCAAGGGCTTCTTCAGTCAATGATGAAGTGAATAGTCTCATGGCCACATATTCATGATCAATACCTACATTGTCCATATCCCGGCCCATGACATAAATGTGGTCTTTGACAGTTATCACATTGTTTCCTAGGAACTTTGGCAACCACTTGTTGACTTTTGTTGGCATTTTGTTAGGGTAACCTTGGATATTGGTCATGTTAAGGGGTTTTTTGAGGTCCCTTGCCCAAGGGAGATCCATTGGAACAAGAGAAAGGGTATTATGGAAAAGGGTTTTAGCAATAGAAGACTTGAGAGGAGGCCTTCTTTGGTAAACCTTAGAAGGCTTGAACCTCCCAGGAGGAAAAGGTTTGGGGAAAGAAGGATTTCGGGAAGGTGGAGTCACCAGATAAGATTCAATATAACTCATCAAGAAAGGTGGAAATGGAATGTCCCTCGGGTGGAGTCACTAGACAAGCTAAGGGAAAGGATTTGGGATAGATTACCAAAGTGTTGTTAGGGTATGAAGAAGATTCAAAATCTTCCCTGACAACGACACCAAAATGTTATAGCACAAGTTGTAGGTTGGGAAAATCTTTACCCAACCACAAATTAAGTTTTACAACTTGGGAATCCTACACCCAATGTCACCTCGATGTAGGTTCTGCACTTCAAGGGTGAATAGGTCACTCTAGGGAGGCAATCTCGGTGACCCTAGGGGGATTGAGATGGAGATGGAGAAAAATGGAAGTCAAGCCCCTAGAGGTCAAGTCTAAGTGGAGTGAAATATGTGGAATGAAGTCTTTGTAAGGTCCAAGGGTTTCCAATTGTGTTGAGTAAATTGCAAATGGTGAAATACTCGCCCGAGACACAAGAAAAGACACTTTTCTATGATGTATGTTAGTTGGATCAGCAAGTTAATACTGTTGTCCCTAATTTGCAGAAATAGATAAAAGTATATATCATCAATAATATGGTATTATAAGCTTCTCAATAAATGCTATATATCAAGTAGAAAATGCAAGAGAAACACTAGTAAATGACTAGCAAAACTCAAGATGAAAAACCAATATCCTAGCAATAAAAGATAAGGTTGTTGTAAACACTTGTCTGTAGAAAATTATATCAGCCTTATGTCTGTAAAACTCAATGTATTACAACAAGAAAATCGGCCAATGAAATCCCCTCAAACTTTGCCAAAAAGTGCGTTGGTCCAAGGAGAAAAGGTGTGCAATCTTTGAGCAAAATGCAATGGTTGATAAGAGAGTTATTCAAATAAATAAGTTAGGGTTTTTGTAGCCCTAATGGTTAAATATGTAATTCTATAAAAACAACAAGAAGTAGTGGGAGAGAGGGGATGCCCTAATAGGGGAAGACTACTCTCAATGAGGGAAACCAACTTCAAGCAAGAAACCTTTCAAAAGACCAAAAATTATGTTTCCCAAGGCAATGATTTTATATCTCCAATACAAAAAAGTATGACTAGTTACTTTACTATTCGGTTAGTGGATTCAAATAAGCAAAGAGTTAGAGAAGCTACCTCCTTGGGGGTGTAAGCCCTTTTACTTCCCAAGGCAAGTTTCTCTACCTAGGGTTTAAAGCTAAGAGGGTGTATGCCCTTATACTTCTCTTAGCAAACCCTTGTATAATCAATGAGATGAAACATAAAATGATGAATACTATTGTGGGAGTGTATGCCCTTGTACTTCCCACCTATCTCCTAGCATACCAATACTTGACTTGAAAAAAATAATAGCATAATAGTAAAAGACCATAGCGAGATCAAGAGAGATGCCAAGACAATCCACCATAAAAGCTAGAAAAAGATCATCCAAGGCTAGCACCTCACTCCTCCATCAACCATTCATCAATATAGCCATAAACAAGTGCACAAGAGTTAAAAAGAGCCAAGTGTAGTGAAAATTTTAGATCAAGTGCTCTCACAATGAGGGAGAGTTTTTTTGTTAAAATGAGGTCTTATGATCTCTAATTTATACAAATGTAACCAAAGTGACTTGTCCATAAATTAAGGAGTAAACCACGAGATTAGGGATCAACAACCCTAATATTTCCCCCTTAAAAAAGTAATATTAAACAATTCACTTAATATTTCACTTTTTGCACAAATAAAACCCTAATTTACAAGGACGTCACTCCTTTAGGGGATGTTTTGGCAGTAGGAGAAGGTCGTTGGTGATGTAGGAGGGTAGTAAGGCTTCCCAAAGCCACGTGTCAAGCATCCAAATGTATTCCTTCAATATCAAGACCTCAAACCCCTCAAAATGTCCAAGTGCCAAAGCATATCATCTCACCATCATGCCCTATCCCCCCACACATGACGCCATGCTAAAAAAGAGGACATTTTTCCCCTCCTAGGAAAATCGTTTGGCAAGGGAGGGCTGAGTTATGTCGTCCAAGTCATCATCAAGGCCTTACAAGTTTGATCTTTCTCATCTTGCATGCGGGCCCTTGACATCCAACTTGTGGGCTTGTAGCTCCATGGAAGCCCAATCTAGGCTTGTTCTCCCAAAACTATCCAGCAACTAGGTCCTGCAAAAACAAAGGAGCACACTCTCCAAGGATCTCAATTCATAACATCATGATAAGTGAATCTAATCAATAAATAATCCATCTAAGCATGTGCATCAATGATTAATATATCAAACAATTAATTGCTCAAAGACACTATGCAACTTGTCAAGCTTCAATATGGGAGGGTTGATGAGGTGTCCTATTGGGTAGATCTTTCCCTAGGTCAAGGAGAGCTTCCAAGATATCCCTCTCTAATCTATGTAAATTGGATGAGGTGGTTGGGGTCAAGACTCAATGGGCATAGGGCTCATGACATACAAGGGGTCGTAGTGTCTCATTCATTGGTGCCTCTGTAGAGGGTTTGTGGTACTTTCATTTGCAATGCACTTTTATGAAGCCTGTCGATTTCCTTTTATCTTTCTTTTTTTGTATTTTCTTTCAATATAGCATAAGGAGAGATTGAAAGTCACTTCCCTGGCATGGTGACCAGATGATGGAAATGTCACCCACAAACTCTTAATGTTTAATCCATTATTATAGTTCTTTGCATTTCATTAGATAACAATAGCATAATCCAAGATCACTGAGAAATACACAATCAAAAGAGATAGTACTTATCCTGGGAAACCCTCCAGGGGAAGAAAACCCATCAAAACTTCCTTAATATAGATAACCAATACAATTCCAAGAGATCTCTTAAACTAATGCAAAATATCCTCTCCCAGATGTGCGCCACTCTCTTTCTCCTTCTTCTTTAACAGCATATCCGAAACTTGTCTCTCAAAATGAGCAAGTGAGTTGTGTGTCTAAGTGAGGCGCTAGCCTCCTTATTTATATTAGACTGACACGTGTGAAGTGTCTCTTCACTGGCAGGGCCGACTTCTCCAACTGGGTGGTTATAACCACCTTAATTATATTCACAGGGTCTCATAAATATCTGTTGAGGCCTTCTTATTACGCCTATTATAGTATCGACGACCAATCCGCAAAAGGAGTTTTGGTCCTATTACAATAACCCGCATGATCAATCTAATGGGATTGATCACAATGATAATAAATCAAACAGCTAAGAATACTCTTTGTAGTTACATTATTTCCACACTACCCCTTAACAAGAAGGTATTCTTCAACAACATCATAGAGAGAGAGAGGGACAACATCATTACTTGATTATCAAAGGGGTAGAGGACAACATCATCAATATCATCTTAAGCAGTGGTGACATATCTATAAATCATCGAAATTTGTCTTCATCGACAACATCATCATTCTCAAAGGAATGCCATCATGCATCAATATGTATTAGTATAAGAATTGATACATCATCATCATCCTGACACAAAGTGGCTCATCCTTAATACAAAATTTGGATTTACATCCGCAGGTTGTCAATTTTAGGCTTCAATACTCATCTCATCTCAATGTATTGCTTTATCCCTTGCTTTTCGGTGGAAGCAAGATACTAGGCGCTTTATGTCATAGCTATCAAAATGGAAGAGCGGTACTAGTCATCTCAATGTCTTGCTTTACATCCACAACACTCAAGCTGAAGCAAGATACTGCGTCCTTCTTTCGTCACAACCCCTTCGAGGATGTAGGATACTAGACTAGCTTTATGTCATAGCTATCAGGTAGGCTTCAGTGCTAGTCTCATCATATCATCTTTCTTTTCACGTCCCACATAACCATCAAGTTGGAAGCGAAATTCACACATCCTACTTTATGTCAAAACCATCAGGTCAGAAGCATGGAACTAGACTTTCTTTACGTCACAGCTATCCATCTGGAAGCTCGGTGCTAGTCTCATTTCATCATCTTGCTTTATGTCACAACCATCCGGGTTAGAGCAAGGTACTCATCCTACTACGTCCCTACCCAACCATTAGGTTGGAAGAGAAGGATACTAGACTAGCTTCCGTCACAGCTATCAAGCTGGAAGCCGATTACTAGTCATATCACATCATCTTTTTTTACGTCACAGCCATTGGAGTCCGGAAGAAAGAGATGTTTCATGGTATATACTCCCCGTTTTAGGGAGGGTCCTTCCGGACTATACCAAGCTTGTCACCGAGGTACTCAAACTTTTCACGAGATAGTGGCTTGGTCAACATGTCAGCAACTTTTTCATCCGTACTAATGTCTTTGGAACTTTACCAAGGCTCCTCTGCACCATGTCCGCGGATGTAATGATGTGAGGATCTCTATGTGCTTTGACCTGTCATTGAACACAGGATTCTCTGTCATATTTATGCGTCTTTGGTTGTCACATAGAATCAGGTTTCTCTCATATCTAGGTTAAATGGGCGGGTTAGCAGCTTGAAGCTATATAGCTTCACAGCTGGTAGAACATACAGTAATGTATTATGTTTCCGTTGTGTTGAGAGCAATAGTAGATTGCTTCCTAGCCTGCCACGAGATCATAGATGATACCAAACTGAAACAACATCCACGAAGTTCTCTTCACAGCCGACAATTCACACTTTAATCTGCATCGGTATATCCACTCAATGTGAGAAATCATGATCTCATAGCTGATACCATAATCTATTGTACCTTTAAGGTACCTCATCACATGTTTTCATGCACTCCAGCATAGCTGATACCATAATCTATTGTACCTTTAAGGTACCTCATCACATGTTTTGCAGCCACTAGGTGAACACGTCTGGGTTCTACCAAAAAATGACTCAAGGTGTTCATGGAAAAACAAATGTCTAGTCTGGTGTTCGTCTAATACATCAACGATCCAATAATCTGTCTGTACATTGTGGCATCAATCAACTCTGACAAAGTATCAACCAATAGCTTCAGCTTCGCTTCCATGGGTGTATTCATGGGCTTGCATTCCAACATGTCAAATCTCTTCAAGATTTTGATCGTGTACTTTCCTTGGTTAAGGAAGATCCTCTCAGGACTCTTCCATACCTAAAGACTAAGAAATAATTCATTAGGCCAAGGTCTTTCATTTAAAATTTCAAGGCAAGTCTCTTTTTACATTCATTGATGAGCTTTTCTTTTCTAGTTAAGAATAAGTCATCCACATATAGCAGTCTCATTTTTCATGATTTTGAAGTAGAAGTTAGAGTCTGCTTTACTCTTGGTAAAGCCTAAGCTTGTCAAGAAACTGTCTATACGGCCATACCAAGCTCTAGGAGCTTGCTTCAATCCGTATAAGGATTTCTTCAATCTGCAAACATGAGACTTCCTGTCTTCAACCTCAAATCCTTGAGGTTGCTCTATGTACACTTCCTCTTCGATGACACCGTTTTGGAAAGTTGTCTTAATGTCCATCTAGTGTAGCTTCCACTTCATCTTAGCTGCAAGAGCTATGATGGTTCCGATCGAAGTGTATCTGGCCACAGGAGAGAATGTCTCTTCATAGTCAATGCCTTCCTTTTGGGAAAATCCACGAGCAACAAATCTTGCTTTATACTTGTCAATACTTCCATCAGTAGCATGTTTTATTTTGAAGATCCATCTGGAGGATACCACATCTTTATTCTTTGGTCTAGGAACTATTTCCCATACTTCATCTTCATTATGGATTGGTATTCCTTTATCATGGCATCTTCCCATTCTTTCCTCTAAATGTCTTCTTCAAAGCAGGTAGGATCCTCTTCTAGGAGATCACACATCAAAGTTGTATAACTGGAGAATGGATTTGGTATTTTTCACCTGTCTCATAGTTCCTTGGGGAACATCGTACTTCTCTCCATCTTGAATAAGATTTCTAGCCCAAGCTGGCTTTCTTTTATGGTGGATCGTCATCTGAGGAGGTTCTTGCACTTCTAATATATCATGGTATTCTAGAATTTCCTCATTATGGGAAGTTACGACTTCCCTCACTGATTCTGTAGCTCTAGGAACCTCCCTCATTGCAGTACTAGGGATTACGGGTTCCTCTTCATATACTTCTTCAAGCTAGCATAGTTTAGATTTCTTGAGTGTTACATCTTCATCAAAGGTCACATCCCTACTGATCTCAATGTGATGTTGACCTAGTATATAGATTCTAAAGGCCTTGGATACCTCACAGTATCCCACAAATATTCCCTTCTTTCCTGAAGGGTCCAACTTGTTTCTCTTTTCTTTAGGTATATGAATAAACACTAGATAGCCAAATATTTTGAGATGGCTTTCCTCTGGCTTCTTTCCAGTGAACATCTCTTCCGGTGTGAACATCTCTTCCGGTGTCTTGAGCCCAAGTGCACTATGGGACAATCGGTTCTGCACATATACAACTACCATTGTTGCTTCTTCCCATAAGTACATAGGAAGATTTTGATCATGGATCATAGTCTTCACAGCTTCCAGTATGGTTCTGTTCTTTTGTTCAGCTACACCGTTTTGTTGGGGATTATAGGGAATAGTGAGTTCCCTCTTGACCCCAACATATTTGTAGAAGTTCACAAACTCTTTTGAGGTATATTCTCCTCCATTACCTGACCTGAGTATCTTAATCTTCCTTTCATAAAGGTTCTCTATCAAGGCTTTGAATTCCTTGAACTTGCTGAACACTTCATCTTTAGATTTCAAGAAATATATCCAGGTTTTACGAGAGTAATCATCAATGAATGATACATAATATACATACCCACTAATGGAGGATGATGGCACTGGGCCACATACATATGAATGGATGAGTTCTAGGACTCCTTCTTTCTTGTTGTCTCTCTTCGGAAATGGGTTCTTGATGTTCTTCCCTTGTGCACATCCATTGCATATTCCTTTATGGTCACCTTTGAGTTCTGGTAAACCTATGACTGCTTTTCATATGTATGGTAGTGTCTTGTAGTTGATGTGGGCTAACCTTCTATGCCAAAGTTCACATGATTTTTCAATGGCGTGGGTCATGGCAGCCTCTGAGTGACCCTTTAGTTTATACAAGCCATTTTCTTCACTTCCAATGATGATTGCTTCATTGAAGGTTTCTCGTTTAGCCCACATAAGAACTTCTCCATCGATAAAGGCAAATTTGAAGCCTTTCTTTTCTGAAGATAAAATGGAGAGTAGGTTCTTATTCAAGCCTGGTACATATAGTACGTCCTTCATTTTTAGTGAATTCCCAAAATTTAGTTTATGGTTTGATTCTCCCACTCCCTTGATGGAATATTGGTAATCATCTCCAAGTGTCATTTTTTGAGAAAAAATATTTTTTGAGATACAAGAGCGAATGTTTCTTTGTCTTGTCATGTGATTGGATGCACCACTATCAATGAGCCAAGTGGCCTCTCTGAGTGTTACATATCCTAAGAGGGTCAAGATCAAGACATAGTCTTTGATATGCTCTCTTATCATCTTTGTGGGTGGCTCTTCATCTTCGAATACATGGGCATGGAGCTTCTTATGTTTTCTCTTGTATTCTTCTCATTTGGATGGACAAAACTTCGCAATGTGTCCCATATTGTCACAATGATAGCATTGTACAAATGAGTAGTCCCTTTTCTTTCGTTGTCCTTTCTTCTGAAATCTCCTTGGATGAGATTCTTTATGATTGAATTTGTTTGACTGTTGAGGCTTTTTATGAGTGTCCTTTTGGAAGTAGGGTTTCTTCCTTTCTCCTTTGGTGTGAGTAGATAGGACTTGATCATCATCTCTTGCTAGTAACGCTTCATGATTCGCTACTCTTGTTTCTTCTTGGATGCATTCTTCCCATAGACTATCAAACTTCAGTTTCTCCATTTTGGCACATATAGTTTGGATGAGTGCATCCCAAGGTCTTGTGAGACCATTTAGGGTTGTCATTATGAGTTTGTCTTCGTCTATGGTATCTCCAATAGCTTCTGCATGTTCTTTGAATTCTGAGATTCTGGAGAAGTATTCATGAATCGTTTCTCCTTTCTGCATCCTTGTATTCTTCAGTTGAGTTCTTAGATTCATCTTCCGATTTATGTTCTTTTCTTCATATAGTATAGTCAAGGTATCAAACATTTATTTCAAAGTCTTCTTAGACGACACAAGGAATCAGGTGGTCTTTGATTGAATCTGCAATGATTCTTTTGGCCCTGATTGTGTCCTTTTGATGCTTTTCCTTTTCTGCAGCATCGGCAGGTTTCGATACTTCTTCTTTGACGAATCTTTCTAGGTCATTCTCTTCAAGAATGAGGCCAATCCTATACTTCTAGGAACGGAAGTTTTCCACTCCTTCTAGCTTGTCAACAAGCTTAACGCTTGCAGACATCTTTACCTAGAGCTAGGAAAATGACCAAAAAATGAAGGTGCTCAAAATCAAAATTTGAACTTACCAAGAGGTGCACTTGGCTGAGGCGAGTAGCCTGGTGTGTTTGGATCTGAGAAAATCCAACTTTTTCTCCTCCAAATTTGATCTGCGGATTTCTAGATTGATGCTTCTGGTACCTCTCATACTCTGGTACTTCTGGTACACTGGTTTTCTGGTACTTCTAGTACTTTGTGAAACTAGAGTTTCACTTTCTGGGAGATCTAGCCACTGAATAGGTGTGATGAGAGTGCCAAGGTGATCCTTAGTGGAGGGCGCACTTTTCTAGATGGTTTTGGGGCTGAAAAGATTCACCATCAAAAATCCCTAATTTTCATGTACGACAATAGTGATGTTTTTCACTCTTGTGAAAGATGCTTCCTTCAACTTGGCTTTGATACCATGTTAATGTTTAATCCATTATTATAGTTCTTTTCATTTCATTAGATAACAATAGTATAATCCAAGATCACTGAGAAATACAAAAACATAAGAGACACAACATTTATCCTAGGAAACCCTCTAGGGGAAGAAAACCCAGCAAAACTTTCTTAATATAGATAACCCATACAATGCCAAGAGATCTCTTAAACTAATGCAGAAGATCCTCTCCTAGATATGTGCCATTGTCTCTCTCCTTCCTTAACAACAGATCCGAAACTAGTCTCTCAAAATGAGCAAGTGAGTTGTGTGTCTAAGTGAGGCGCTAGCCTCCTTATTTATATTAGACTAGCACATGTGAAATGTCTCTTCATTGGCAGGGCCGACTTCTCCAACTGGTTGGTTATAACCACCTTAATTATATTTCGGGGCCTCTTAAATATCTGTTGGGGTTGAATTTTTATTCTGCCTATTATAATTATCATTTGACCAATCTGCAAAAGGGGATTTGGTCCTATTACAATAGCCAACATGATCAATCCACAGTGGGGATTGATCCAATGAATAATAAATCAAATAATAATAAGAATACTCTTTGCAGTTACATTATTTCAACACAAACACCTAATGAAAATGAGAAGGCTTGCTAGTGATGAGACCCCCTTTCTCTCACCCATGCAACTGAGAGACATTACCCTGGTTTGGTGACCAAATTATGGCAATGTCATGCCACTAGATATTCATGGACGTGATAGGTCGGCTTGTGATGACACCTCCTATCCTTCAACTAACCTTTTAAACATTCTTTATTATATTGTGGGTCCCCTTTACTCAAAGATAAGTGTTTAATTGATTTCTTGGGTGATCCCTGGGTGAAGCATCTGGATGGTTTATATGAGGCTTTTATCTTTTACCCAACATCAACCCCTCTGGGCCTTTATCCCCTTCTTCCCATAGAATGAGGGACAACCCCTTTTTGGGTCAATACACACTAAAATCCCAAGAGATAAGGAAATGGAGGGGAACAATGATGGAAAGTGGTAAGTATGGTCGGGAATGGTATGATGGCTCATTAAGGGAGTTCTCGGTAGCAAACACATCGCCAAGGAAAACCACTTACTAGGGCACAATGTCAACCACCAAGGTGAAGCAGGGAAAACGACATAATTTCCAAGCATATATCATGAAATCTAGAGCAATTGAAGATACAACATAATCAAATGGCTTAAATATTGAAATGATGCTCACCATAATACTGACTTGTACCTCATGGAGCAAGACCCACTACCTTCCGAAAGCCATCTTGTGTGGTGGATTCCATCTGCAAAACTGTGTCCATCTGTGGTGGTCAGTGGGTTTTCATTCTGTGAAAAAGGGTATTGTTGGTCATGTAGTCTCTCAACACTCCATATCTGCAACTTGAGGGCCTCGAGACATAATATCCTTAGTTATCCACCAAATGGGGATAACAGGGTCCTAGTGAGTCCTCCCTCTCCTTATATTCTTGAGATACATATTGTATGCAAGCCCCTAAAACAGGACTCCTAAAGTGTTAGCATTTTAGGGTTTTAGGGGCCCAGTTTAGATGAGATTTCCTTGACAAATGAAGGGTGGGATAGGCTAGAGAAAGGAAGAAACACCTTATGTTCCTTTCCTAAGGTCTAAATCAAGCAATTTCATAATCTTCAATATGAAACAAGTAAATTTAACCACAAACATTCAATGCATAGAAGATGTTGCAGAATTTACATACTTTCACCAAGAATAATCAAGAATAAACCCTAGTTTAACACTTTACCACCACAAAATAGTCAAGTAACACCTTTAACATGCTCCTCCAAGCCTAGCGCATGAAGTAGAGAGACCATAAACTCCAAAAATGGTGCAAATTTCAGTCATAGGGCTAAAGCTAGCGAAAATTTTAGATGTCTTGTCCTCTTAATGAGGAGAGAATATGTTATCCAACAAACGAATTGAGGCTAGCCATATTTATATGGGAAATTTTAGCCTCTTTAGTCCAAAATTTGTGTCTTTTCAAGTAATGAGCCTTGTTGTCACCTAACTTTCCCATGTGTTAAGTTAGAGGGAAACTTTGAGATCTAGGTTCTCTCCCCGTTGAACCTACGACACACCCAGTCGATAAGTCTATAAGAACCCAAGATTAACAAGTAAGATAGGCCACATAAACACTTTTTCACACAAAGAGTGGAGACCTCGACTTCAATCCCCACTTCACTTTTATCCCAAACTAATACATTGTTCTTCCACAAGTAATAAAGTACTCAAGATAAAATACACATCACATATTCAAAACATCACATTTAATTTTCCTACACTCGTCTTTACTTTCAATTATTTGACTAGATTATTTTAGTTCAAAGGATTTACTATTCAAATCATCTATATTTGGAGTATGTTATAAATGTGAATGACTCAATGCATGTATTGATAGGGTGTATCCTTTAATTATATTTGAGTCATATGTTGTTATAAATCTTGTTTCATCATATTAACTACTAGAGGTTGCTTTTATCATTCTTATATTAAAATCGTTAGATCATTTTCTTAGGTACTACCTCCCTTAGCTTCACTAGGAGTTGGCCTAGACAGAGAAGTTGAGAGTAGAGATGCCAATATATCAACTTGAAACTTTCCCCCAAGGTTGCACCCAATGGATTTATATTTCTCCATGCTAACCCGAGGTGCAAATTAGGCGGAAAAAAACCCACTTCTTAATTTTCCCATTTAAAATTACATAATCCAAAATTTACATAAAATAATCCTAAAAAAGGTGACGTCATCCCTTCTAGGGTAACGTTGAGTTCCCAATGAAGGATGTTGAGCTAGAAAAAGGGTAGTGTTAGGCCTCCAAGAGCCACATATCATGTCCACATCATGCCAAGTGTCCAACTATACTCTCCATGAAACCCTAGCCCTGTAGATGACGTCTTGGTCTAGCAAGATGCCTTCAAGGCCTCCAAAGGCCCTCGTCCAAGTGGGAGAAGGGTGGAATCTCAACGTCTAGTCATGATAGATTGCCTCCAAAGGAAACAACCTCCTCCTTCACTATGCAAGTGATGATCACAAGCTTTCCCCAGATGTGGGGTCCCTGCATCCATCCTTGGGCTCCAAAGCCCCCATGAAGGTTTGAACAATTCATCTCCTCATGAATACCTGTCCATTGGGAAAGGTCCTGCAAAGACAAACATGTACGCTCTCCAAGGGTCCATAAGTCACAAGAATCATGTCAAGTAAGCCACATTTAATAATCGAACCACATGAACATGTGCATCAACACCCCCTTTTCAAACTAAACAAATGCTCAAAGACCTTATACAATTTGTCAAATTTAGGTGTGGGAGGGGTGTCAGGGCATCCTATTGGGCTAGTCAATCCCCAGGTCAAAGGTGTTTCCCAAGGGAAATCCATCTAAGCCATGTATGACTATGAGGTGGAGTGGGGTAAGACTTTTGGTCATGGGGTTCTTGACATACAAGGGTTCATATTGTCTCATTTATGGGTGCCTTTGTAGAGGGTCTGCTACACCTTTGTTTTCAATGTAACCTTTTTCCAAGCCCACTTGCCATTAATTTATTAAAGTGTTTCCAAGTTGAAGACATGTGGAGGGGCACTAAACTAAGAAATAAAAACAAATCCCACACATGCTCTACCTTGGTTGCATTTGATCATCCTTTCCTAGGTTGAAGACAATAAGGGGCACTAAAAAAGAAATGCATAGACCACATACGCTCTACTCTGGTTGGCAATCATTGCTTAATTAGTTATTCATTTTATGATTCCCTTATATTTCTTGCGAGAAGCATTTCATTTCTCTTGGGATTCCTGGGAAATCATCTAGAAAGTTCATGATTGAATTTTATCTTTTTCCAGCTACATTCCCTCTCTGTCTTTAACCCCTTCCTCCCATGAAATGAATCCCTTCTTGGGTCAGTACACCCGAAGACCCAAAAGATGAGGAAAAAAAATGGAAAGACCATTGAAAGTGATAAGTATGATCGAGAATGGGCAATGATTCTTCAAGGAATCTTGAAGTGGCAACCTATTCCTGAGGGTGACCAACTTACTAGGATGAAATGACACCCACCAAGGTTAAATAAGTCAAAGAGTATAATTTCCAAGCAAACATTCTGTAATCAAGAAAGAATTATTTGCAACATCATCAAATGCTTCAATTATTAGGGTGACACTTACCATGATACCAGACTTATTACCTCATGTAGCAAGACCTAATGTCCAGTGGGGCCAGGCCGGTGTGATGGATGTTGCTCTATTGTTGGTGATGTATGGTGGTGCATCAACGAGTAGGAGGGGCCTTGCAAGGCCATGCTAGGCAATCTAGCTCTCGGTACTCCATGTCTGCTACCTATGGGCCTTGAGACATGATATTCTTAGTTACCCCTAGATTGAAGAGAAAATTGAAAAAACTAGTTCTTTTCCTTCTCTAGATCTTATGCTTTAAGTTGTAAACTTTTAGATACAAAAATAGATCTATCTTTTCCTATATGTGCAAGATTGAAACGGTTATCCCCAGTTTAGGGATAACTAAGGAAATTATGTCTCGAGTCACACAGGTCCTAGACATGGAGTACCGAGAGCCAGATCGACTTGAGCATGGCCCTGGAGGGCCCATCTTTTCTTTTCTTTAGTGCCTCCACTTTGTCAGCAACAACAACATCCATCAACTCGGCCTGGTCCTGTAGCAGAAGTATATCTTTCTCCATGAGGTAATGAGTGCGTGTATGATGGTATGTGTCGCTCTAATCCTCAAAACCTTTGAATATGTGCATTTAATTCTTTTTTTTTCTAACAAGTTCTTGGATCTTATGCCTAACCACTTGACCATATCTAGGGGGAATGACAAGATGCCCTAGTAAGCTTGTGCCTATAGGTTTTGAGTTTCCACTTGGGGGATTCATGAGAAGCCATCATCCGCTCCCACCATACTTACCACTTTCCATCTTTCTCCTGCTCATCCATTCCATTACACTGGTTCGGGCATTGGGTTGGCCAAATATTTAAGGGTTGTACCTTACCTTATGGGAAGAAGGGGATAAAGGCCTAAAGGGTAAAAGTAGTTGGAAAAAGATAAAATCCAAAGAATGAAAGATCGAGATGCTTCGCCCAGGGATCCCTGAGAAATCAGTAAAAGGATTCTAAGAAAGAAACAGAGGGACCCATAAAAATAATAAAGCAAGACCTAGTTAGAGGATAGGGGGTCTCATCACGAGCCAGCCTATTAGGTCCATGGACATGTAGTGGGATGACACTACCAGCAACTGGTCACCACACCAGGGTAGTGGCTTGTGGTGGTATAGCCAAGAGAAAGGGAGTTTCATCACGAGCCAACCTTTTCATTTTAGTGAAATTCTTGTGGGTAACATTCGCACCACTGGTCACCATGCTAGGGAAATGTCCCCTGACTAGTTTCTTGAAGCAAAAGCAATAAGAAAAAAGATAAAATGCATGAATGGGCTTAGAAACATTTGTATCCATGACAGAGGAAACTCACCCTCTACTGAGGCACCCATAGGTAAACCATGCATTTCCCTACTGTAATGTCCCCCACCTCTTGATAAAGAGGTATTGAAGAGACTCAGTGGCTTAGGCATCCCCACTAGGCCATAGTCTCACACTAAGGGGAAAGGTCAACTATACTAAGGTTATATTCTTAAGTTGACTTGAGGAAAAAGGTAAGAAAGCAGTAAAAGATAACTCAATGAAAGAATAGAAGAGTTGGAAGAGTTAACCCTGGGAGTTAATCTAACTCAATAGAGAAATAGAAGAAAAAGTATAAATAGAAGGTTGGGGTGCACCTATAAGTCATTCTGGATTTTGGTATTTGCTTGTTATTTCTCTTGAGCATACAGTTTGGGTGTTTTTCTGTTACAAACCCTTGTGAGAAACTCAGTGGTGAAATATCCACTCACCTTGTTCCAAAGCTTGGTCCCGGGGATGAAAGACTCCACCCACACCATTCTACACTCATCACATATCCACCAATAGCTTCAGAAAAGTAACAGGGACATACTATTCAGGAGTTTCCAGCAAGGGCACATCATCATCTAAAGGAGAGTTTGATCCAACTGATCAGGAGAGACATTGGGCATTACAACACTTGGGTTTTACTTGCAAGTGCTCAACCATCACTTTGAGGGTTTTCTTGAAGAGTTATCATCATCAAATCTTCAGCTACAGTTTGGGATGACTTGGAGGCTAGGAGGATGTCCTATGATTCAATATTTTTCAGATCTAGGGAGATCTACCTGGAATCTAGATCTGAAACTTCTCCCATAGGGTTTCCATAGCCCGATCTATATTCCTGGAGAGTTTTAGAGAATTTGGAGGCCTCCTTCATCAGGGTTGAGTTATCTAGGGTTCCAGGCATCAAGGAGGGTGCAACTTCATTAGAGGATTCAATATTTGGAGGGGTTGGCCTTAGAATTTTAGCTTGAGACTTCAGGAGGGAGATCCTATCACCCTGATCTATCAGTTGGCAGAGTTTGGTCTCATTTGGAGTCTTCCTTCATCGGGGCCAATTTATTGAGGGTTTCAGCCTTCTACTGGAGCGTAGCATCTTCAGTTGGAGGAGTTGGCATCCATACGGCACAGAGCTATTTGTATTGACCTTCATTTCTTATCCAGACTTTGGAAGCTTGTTTTGTATTAGCGGAAGCATTTTGTAGCAGCTCATATCTATTATCTATTGGGGCCATCTGAGGATTATTCCAGATATGTTGTTTCTATTGTATCTGATTCATGCTTCTTATAATAAAGGTCAGATCTATGCTTATGTTTTCTATATCTTGAATATGTTGTGATCTTGCATATGTCGGATGAATCTTGTATAAACACCATTTAAATAACTGGAACATTGCAATAACCACCTGCACATCAAACACATTAGTGGTAGTTAGTGATTCCAAGCAAAAAATTGGCTTGGGATCATTAAAGTGGTGTCAGATCTTTAATCCTCCAAACCTGTGGAGGGATCGGCACATGTAGAGGTACAGTGGAATCTTTATGAGTAGAAGGAAGAAACCAAGCAATGAAACAGAGGCTGAAATGGAAGGGTCAGGGGATGACCATGAGCTTCAAGGCTTGGCCTTCTTGGCAGTCGAATTTGACAAGTTCCAGGAGACCATAAATCTCACAGAGGGAAAATTGGTCCACCATTTACAGGAGAACCAGGAAACCAACCTAAAGGGACAAGCCGAAATCTCTGAAACCTTGAAGAAGGTTGACGAGAATCTAAGGAAGATTGACGAGAACCAATCCTGGATAACTGATCTTTTGATGCAAATGACCCATCAAGGGAAGGAACCTGAGACATATGGGAATAAGGTGGCTAATGGATCAGGTGGATTCCATGGTGAGATCAGATATAACTTGGAGAAAGCTCCCAGATCCGAAGGAAGTCAGGGAGGAGGCATGTCCAATGGGCAGCTAGGTAGCAGGGTGAACCCTAGGCCATACATTCCCACATTCATAGATGAACAGCTAGGCTGACATCTGGGTAGCACGGCTAACCCGAGGCCATACATGCCCACATTCACAGATGAGCAAGTGCAATAGGAATAGGTGGATGATTTCATTGAACAAATGGCAAGATGTACCAAGGAGTACTACAGGTTGGATATGACGATTCAAAAGAAGATGTCTCTGGATCAGTTTTTCCAACTCAAGTTTATAAATAAGCCTAGGCTGAACCACAGGAGCAGATTGGAGTTTGAACGAAGAGCAGGGAAGATAGATATTCCATACTTCGATGGTACGGCCAAGATGATAGCACAAGCATGGGTGCAAAAGTTGGATACCTACCTGCAGCTTAACCCCATGAGGGAGATGGAAGCCATCAAGTTTTCCACTATGTACATGGATGGCAAAGCTCATGATTGGTGGTATCATGGACTCACCACACTAGGCCACAATAAATAGTATCCTACCCAGAATTTACTCAGAGGTTCATTGATAGGTTTGATCAAGGGGATCCTAAGCTGCACTTCCGAGAGCTCACACAGCTAAAGAAAACTGGCACGGTTGAGGTATATATTGAAGAATTTCAGAGGTTGGCAGTGATGGTGCAAGACATTTCTCCAACCAGACTCATGATGCTCTTGACTGAGGGGTTGGTGGAACCCTTGAAAGGTTGGGTAAAGGCTTTCAAGCCTACCAACCTATAGGAGGCTATCTGGAAGGCAAGGGATCTAGGGCCAGTTGCTAAGCCAAAATTCATACCCAGACCACCTCTTAACAATGGTGGAAGAGATCAAAGGCCTCCAATGAACTAGGGAAGACGTGACCCAAGGGGTTTTGACAAGGGTTGTGGAAAAGTGGATGAGAACACCGGGAGGGAGCTGAGAAGGAAGAAACTTTGCTTCACCTGCAAAGAACCACAGAACCCAGCACACAAATGCACGGGTCATGGTCAAGTGCACTACATAGAGGTCACTTCTGACAACAAGGAGGAGGAGGAGATCAGACAGATACAAAACATTGAGGCTGAAACTATTAAGGCAATAGAGGAAGAGATCATAGGACAGGCAGGACAGGATTGTATGGCTACCTTAGCATCTATCAGTGGAGTTCCCAAGTATAACACCTTCTAGATGAGGGGAGTCTTGCAGGGACTGAAGGTATCGGTTCTGATTGATGGGAGAGCCTCTCATAACTTCATTGATTCAGCATTGTTGAAAAGGGGGCACATACCCACAGTAAAGTTTGAAGGGTTCAAGGTGGAGGTAGCAGGTGGAAGTACTATGCATTGTGACAAATACATCCCTAGCATGAAGCTCACCTTAGGTAGGCATGAGATGGTACAGGACGTCTATGTTATGGACCTTCCAGATACCAACATCATCCTTGGTGTTTAGTGGCTGAGCATGTTGGGGCCTATCACCACCAACTACAAGACCATGGAGATGTCATTCACAGAGGAGGGTGGATGAAAGATAGTGCTTTGGGGCATGACAGGGAATGTTGCAAAGGTGGTCATGGCCAAGAGGATGGAGGCCATATTCCGAAGAGATGAGATAGTGAACGCAGCAAAATGCAGGATTTCAACACATGTGGATGAGCAGGGAAAGAATCACTACACTCCAAAGATCAAAGAAATCCTTGACAAGCACCACAAGGTGTTTGGACTGATTCCCCCAGGGGTACCATCGGACAAGGGGTTTGAGCACATTATTGAGCTAGAGGAAGGAGACAAACCAATCATTACCACACCATACAGACATCCAAAGAAGTACAAAGACATGGTAGAGAAGGCCATCAAGCAAATTTTGGACATGGAGAACATCAGACCAAGCACTATCCCTTTTGCCTCTTCAGTAGTGTTGGTGAAGAAGAAAGATGGCACTATGAGGATGTGCATCGACTTCAGGGCCTTGAATAAAAAGACCATCAAAAACAGGTACCTGATACCAAAGGATTGATGAGCTGCTAGACGAGTTGCATGGAGCTGTCTACTTCACAAAGATTGACCTTCGTTCTGGCTATCATTAGATCAAGATGAGGGAGGAGGACATCTCAAAAACAGCCTTCAGATGTCATTACGGCCACTATGAGTTTTTGGTGATTCCCTTTGGGTTAACCAACGCCCTAGCCACGTTCCAATCTTGTATGAACCATGTGTTCAATAGGTTGTTGAGAAAGCATTTGCTGGTATTTTTTGATGACTTGCTCATTTACAAGAAGACGTGGGAGGAGCATCTCAGACATGTGGATCAGAATTTGACAATCATGGAGGAACAATCACTATATGCTAAGGAGTCCAAATGTGAGTTTGGAATGACAGAGGTTTACTTGGGGCACATCATTGGAGCAAAGGGGGTACAGGTACATCAAGAGAAAATAAAATCCATCATGGAATGGCCTACTCCTAAGACACTCATAGAATTGAGAGGATTTCTGGGCATGTGCACATACTACAGAATATTTGTCAATGGATTTTCTCAGTTGTGTGCACCTTTGACTGATTTGACTAAGAAAGGAGCCTTCAAGTGGAATGAAGAGGCTCAAATGACGATGGACAAGATGAAGAAGGTAATGAGTACGTACCCAGTCTTGGCCCTTCCAGATTTCAACCTACCTTTTACCTTGGAGTGTGATGCCTCAGGAGAAGGGATAGGGGTTGTACTGATGCAGAATAGGCATCCTCTTGCCTATGAGAGTTGGAAACTCAAGGGTCTCGAGCTACTCTACAACATTTATGAAAAAGAAATGTTGGCTATCATGCATGCACTAGCCAAATTCCGACAATATTTGGTAGGTGCACGATTTGTGGTCAAGTCAGATCATAACAGTCTCAAATACCTATTGGAGCAGAAGGACTTGAATGAGAGACAACAGAAATGGGTAAGCAGAATACAGGCCTACGACTTTGGCATTGAATTTGTCAAAGGGAAGAACAATGTGGTGGTTGATGCATTATCCATGAGGCCATCCATCTTTTCCATGATAGGGGTATCAGTTGAATGGAAATCCCATCTGGTAATGCAATATGCAAATCGTGTGTCAGCTATTGGATGGGCAGGTACAAGATGATAATTTTAGGGTTATAAATGACCTCATCTACTATAAGGACCGCATCTTTTTGGTTCCTGGATCGGCCTTCAAAGCCAAGATATTGCAGGCGTACCATGACTCACCGATGGTAGGACACCAGGGGATCAACAAGATGTACAGGCAGGTGAGAAAAAGGTTCTCATGGAAGGGCCTCAAGGAGGACGTGATAAAGCACGTCAAAGAGTGTACTACATGTCAGGAGAAAAAGGATGAGCACATGCACCCAGCAGGACTATTGCATCCCTTACCCATTCCAGAGCACAAGTGGGAAGGCATATCCATGGATTTCATCACTGGGTTGCCAAAGACACAAGGGAAGGACTGCATTTTTGTAGTAGTGGATAGGTTGACGAAGATTGCACACTTCTTCACCATAGCTACTGACTTCAATGTAGCACAGGTGGCTGAACTATTTTTTAGGGATATTTTTCAGGTTGCACGTCCTACACAAGACCATTGTTAGTGACAGGGATAGCAGGTTCATGAGTACATTTTGGCAAAAGTTATTCAGATTGGTTGGTACAACCTTGACCCCTAGTACCAACTATCATCCTCAAACAGATGGACAGACCGAGATAGTCAACAAGTGGGTTGAAGGATACCTCAGAAATTATGTGGTAGGGCAAAAAAAAGTGTGGGCCAGATGGTTGCACTTGGGAGAGTATTTCTACAACACCACCTAGCATATGTCCATAGGCATGTCACCATTCAGGGCCTTGTATAGCTATGATCCTTTATCTTTTGTGGAGATTTCTTTCGGTGACAGTTAGGCGCCCATGGTACAAGATTGGATACAAAAAAGGCAAGATATTCTTAGGGAGCTGAAGGATCATCTACAGAGAGCACAGAACTAGCAAAAGATCCAAGCAGACAAGCATAGAGTTGATCGTACTTTTGAGGTTGGTGACTTAGTCTATCTAAGGCTCCAACCACACTGACAGGCTTCCATAATAAGAAGCGGAGAAGAGAAGTTGCAACCACATTTATTTGGTCCCTACAGAGTCAACAGGAAGATAGGGGCCATAGCTTATGAGCTAGAGCTTCCACAGGGCAGCAGGATACACAACGTCTTCCATGTCTCCTGCCTCAAGAAAACCATAAGCCAACACATCACACCCATTGAGGTATTACCTCCCATGGATGAAGAAGGACAACTTGTTTTGATTTCGGAGGAGATATTGGAGATCTGAGAGAAGAGGCTCAGAAACAGAAGCATCAAGGAGTACCTGATCAAATGGAAGGATCTACCCATTGAGGATGTTACATGGGAAAGTGAACAAGTGGTGAGAGAAACAGGTTTGGAATTGCTTGAGGACAAGCAATTTCTAGCAGAGGAGATTGTAATGTCCCCCACCTCTTGATAAAGAGATATTGAAGAGAATCAGTGGCTTAGGCATCCCCACTAGGCCATAGTCTCACACTAAGGGGAAAGGTCAACTAGACTAAGGTTATATTCTTAAGTTGACTTGAGGAAAAAGGTAAGAAAGAAGTAAAAGATAACTCAATGAAACAATAGAAGAGATGGAAGAGTTAACCCTGGGAGTTAATCTAACTCAACAGAGATATAGAAGAAAACGTATAAATAGAAGGCTGGGGCGCACCTATGAGGCATTCTAGATTTTGGTATTTTCTTGTTATTGCTCTTGAGCATACAGTTTGGGGGTTTTGTTGTTACAAACCCTTGTGAGAAACTTAGTGGTGAAATATCCACTCACCTTGTTCCAAAGCTTGGTCTCGAGGATGAAAGAATCCACCCACACCATTTTACACTCATCACATATCCACCAATAGCTTCAGAAAAGTAACAAGGTTGTATTGTTCAGGAGTTTCCAGCAAGGGTGCATCATCATCTAAAGGAGAGTTCGATCCAGCTAATCAGGAGAGATGTTGCGCATTCCAACACTTAGGTTTTACTTGCAGGTGCTCAACCATCACTTTGAGGGTTTTTTTGAAGAGTTATCATCATCAGATCTTCAGCTATAGTTTGGGACGACTTGGAGGCTAGGAAGACATCCTGTGATTCATTATTTCTCAGATCTAGGGAGATCTACTTAGAATCTGGATCTGAAACTTCTCCCATGGGGTTTCCATAGCCCGATCTATATTCTTGGAGAGTTTCAGAGCATTTGGAGGCCTCATTCATCGGGGTTGAGTTATCTAGGGGTCTAGGCATCCAGGAGGGAACAACTTCATTAGAGGATTCAATATTTGGAGGGGATGGCCTTAGAATTCAGCTTGAGACTTCAGGAGGGAGATCCTATCACCCTGATCTATCATTTGGTAGAGTTTGGGATCATTTGGAGTCTTCCTTCATCAGGGTCGATTTATTGAGGGTTTCAACCTTCTACTGGAGCATGGAATCTTCAGTTGGAGGAGTTGGCATCCATACAGCTCAGATCTGTTTGTATTGACCTTCATTTCTTATCCATCCTTTGGAGGCTTGTTT
Organism: Picea sitchensis; assembly: GCA_010110895.2. Classification (NCBI taxonomy): domain Eukaryota; kingdom Viridiplantae; phylum Streptophyta; class Pinopsida; order Pinales; family Pinaceae; genus Picea; species Picea sitchensis. The sequence continues at coordinate 17,749 of SNQJ01S0056574.1, read as the reverse complement.
TGTATTAGCGAGAGCATTTTGTAGCAGCTCATACCTATTATCTATTGGGGGCATCTGAGGATTATTCCAGATCTTCTCTTTCTATTGTATTTGATTCATGCTTTTTATAATAAAGGTTAGATATATGCTTGTTTTTTCTATATCTTGAATATGTTGTGATCTTGCATATGTTGGATGAATCTTGTATAAACACCATTTAAATAACTGGAACACTGCAATAACCACCTGCACATCAAACACGTCAGTGGTAGTTAGTGATTCCAAGAAAAAAATTGGCTTGGGATCATTACACCTGCTATCTCTACACCCGTTGTCCAAACAACCCTTACCACCTCATCCACTCACATGGATTGGATTTGATTTCTCTCGGAAACACCCCACATCTAGTGAGCATTAGCCCAATAGGACGCCCTGTCACTTCCTCCAAACTTGGATTGCAGATTAGTATAATATCTTTGAGCACTTGTCTAGGTAAAAGGGGTTTTATGCTCATGTTTAATACAATTGATGATTAGATGTGATTGAAATTGATATGATCCCTATGACTTATGAACCCATGGAGGGCATTATTTCTTATGTTACAGGACCATACCCGATGGAAGGTACCCAGATGGATAGGTACACATGGGGACATGATCAGTTCAGACCTCCATGGGGTTGAAAATCCCACCAAAGGGATGTTGAGACCCCAACAGGGGGCAGTGACAGATCAGAGGGTTTGCACTGGAGAGGAGGAGGAGGACATTCCACTAGAGGCAGCTTGGCAGAGCCTTACCCAGGGGGGTTGTGCCTTTTCCACTAGAATGTTGGCCTTGGAAGGCCCATGATGTTACCCAGGACATTCATGACATCATCCAACACTTGTGGAGGTTTTGGGAGGAAATTGTGGCACGTGTGGCATGTTCCAGAGGCTCAAGGAGGCCTAACGTTTTGCTCCAGAAGGCCAACGTTTCCCTAGGAGGAAATAACGTCACCCTAAAAGGGCATGACGTCTTCATCTTTGCTTGATTTAGGGTTTGATTTTGACATTTAATGTAAAAACAATATTATTATGTATTTTTCGCCCTGTTGGCCTTTTGTGACCTAAAATTAAATTAAGGTCATTGGTATGGTATAAGCAAGAGAGCTAAAAATCTCTTTTATTCATCATCTATAACTCACACTTGTGTGAGGTTTGAAATTTGCACCCTCCTTTAGGGTTTTTGGCTGAAATACTAGTGGGTACTTGTTGAAGGATGCTCTTTTTGGTGATTTTTGGCATTTTTCTTAGTGGAAGGTTTATAACTAGGGTTTGTCTTGATGAATACATGGTGAATGTAAGTGAATTTCTGCAATCCTTCCATTACTTGAATGGTTATAGTATTTTACTTGCATTTTGTTACTGAAATTGTTGGAATAAACCCTAGGAAATAAGAACAGGATGGTGTCCTTATTTTAATTCACTACTAGATTATGCCAAGGAGACATTTTATCTTTTGAAGACATTTCTAGGGCCTTTCCATTGCAACACACTATCATTTTCTCTTCATCCTAGCCGATTTCACTTTGTCATTGAGATAAAGAAGGAGGAAAACATGCTAAGGCCTAGGGTTGCCTGCATGTTAGTAAGCCATTTTCCCCTAGGGTTTGATGGTTGAAGCCTTGGCTTACCAACACTTCACCATCAATTTCCTCTTGTCTTTGGCTCTGCTATTATCATATTGTTCCTTCAACTCTTGCCGCTATTATGACTCCATTTTCCCTATGAATGCACTAGTCTAAGACCTTTTGCTCAAGTGTTTTGATCACATTCTATAAACATCCAAATATTTGAACAATTACTAATACCTTCTAACCCTAACCTACCAACTTGATTGCTACTACTATCCATTTGAGTTACAATTATACTTTTCAACATCTTAGCTTGTTTAAGCAATTGAAAGATTGGCTAATTCATAGTGGTCTTTGCTTCTAATAAATGTTAGTATTGTAACATTGATGATAAATCGTTCTTGTTCATTTTGAAGCTTCTTAAAAGCATTTATTGTGAAGTAACATATTGTGATTATTGCTACTATACATCATTGATTTACTTCATCAATATTATCAGTCAATTTCTTTATTTCAGAAAGTCTCCAATTATATGAAGTACTAACTAGCAAGTGATCTTGCAAATATATAGTTTCTTGTTGCTTTGTTCCGAGCAGGTACATTTCTGGTTATTATTATCTTTATTGGTTGTTTAGCCGGAATTTTTTTATCGATGGTGACTTGTGAGAGGAAAACCTATACCTTAGCCTTTACCCTTTTCCTTCTCAAAACTCCAGGTCGTCGGGGATGTTTCCCCTGGGCCTACCACCCTAAATAGAAAGAGATATCCTATTGAGGTGACAGTGATAGGAAAGTATCTAGTTACGTCAATTTGCCCTTTTTACCTTTCCTTTCTTTCAAAGTACAAACTGTGTGATAACAAAAACTTAATATCTTTAAGCTTTAAATCAGATTCAAACAATCTGCATATAAGATCTTTAAAGTAACCAAAGAAATAATGATGAATTGAGAAAGAGAGAAGAATCTTCAAAGCCTTGGGACTTTGGGCAACATGGGGTCTTCTTGATGGATCAAAGAGGGTCTTTTTGTCTTTTAAGAGCTTGAAGGAGAAGAGAGTACAACAATGCCTATCCTCCTTTTCAAGTTGTGAGATCCTACAAACTGAGATACTTATTGCTAATAAACTATTAGTAGAATGGTGTTTTTGCATAAGAAATCTTAAGAAAGAAAAAACATTAACCGAAATGGATATGCAACATAAAATATTCATATACAAAAAAACAACAAGACAATAAAACAACCTATCTCTTCTTGGAGACAACTCCACTTGAAGGCCACAATCCAATAATCAAACAAAAATAACAAAGAAAATTACCTCACAAATTGGCACACCATTGACAAATGAGATCCACACATGAAGCTTGATCACCAAAAATAGCCTCCAAAGCCTTTTATTCCAAATAGAATTATAGTACAAATGATTTACAATAACAATCCTTCACT
>SNQJ01S0056573.1:0-22762 GCA_010110895.2 Picea sitchensis | reverse complement strand
ATGTATTAAATAAAGTTGTGTATTTGATATCACAATTTATTAAAGTTTTACAATAACATGTAAGCAAAAGTACATATATATAATACAATTAAAATTGTCACTATAATGCATAATCGTTTTAGTCATAATCAATAACAATATTTAATTCTTTTCTAACTAAAATATTTTCTTGAAGGATTTGATAATCTTTAATCACTTTCTTGCAAATTGATAAAATTATGATTAAACATCTATAAGGGTTGTTTTAATATATAAATAAGTTTTCAAGGTTGAATTTGTTTATAACATAATTGTTTTAGTCATAATCAATAATAATATATATTTTTTTTTTTAACTAAAACATTTTTATTTTTTTTAATTTGATAATCTTTAATCACTTTCTTGCAAATTGATAAAATTATGATTAAATAGTGTTATTGATACTGTAGAAAATCAGTGATATAAATTAATCTACTTAAAAAATATATGTTATATGTATGTAATACAGAGCTAAACGTACCTTGCTCCCTTCATCTTCAATCTTAGGGTGAGTAAGAAAGAATCTTTCCTAGAGCAAGGGCTTCTTACCTTACTTATGACCTAATATTTTCTTAATATAACCTGTAATATGGGTATGTATTACCTATCTTATAAGTATTGCATATAACATATAAATATCACTCACTTAGTAAAAAATATGATTAAAAATGATTTCAGATTTCAATGAAAATAACCCAGTTTATTGTTAAACTTCAGTGTATGTTATATATGATACATATAACATATAAATATAATCCATTTAAATATCATCTATTTAGTAAAAAATGATTAAAAATGATTTGAGACTTAAATGAACACAAGTGGGTAGAAAGTTGAAGTAGATGTGGTTTGCATGCAGAACATAGTAAAGTAAATATATGGTTTTATACATATGAAATATGTACTTTTATAGATACAAAATATGTACTTCTATAAAGTATATATTTAGATTTATATATACGAAATTTGTACTTTTATAAAGTATGTGGATGAGATTTTATAGAGCATGCACATAGCTCTCATTGCATACTTAGCCAGTTTTGGGATCGCGGGTTCTCGGGGTGGTGGGTTCAATGTTGGGCCTCTTATGTTTTGTGGCCTACAAATAGGATCGACAGTTCCGCGATATAAAAAATGACAGGCGGAGTGGCAGACTATAGAAATTTATTAGAAATTAATAATGTTAGTTATACAATAGAATAGTAATAAGGTCTGTTACATAGGTTCGCGGAGAAAAACACCAAAAAATTAGCATTGTCGAAATATTTTTCTTTAAAAATAAGGCTTTTCTTGGGAAAAAAAAGATATAACATTGTCGAATTGGTTTTATTTGCACACGTTTTACAGAGCATGGACGGAGCGGTCATTCCATACTTAGATAGTTTTTTCATTGCGGGTTCTCAGGCTGTCGGTTTCAAAAATGTGCCTCTGTTGTTCCATGCCCTATACAAATTGATAAGCGGACTTGCAAACTATACAAACTTATTATAAAATAAATAATGTCTGTTACATATCTTTGGAAATTACATCAACATTTAAAACATCAATGTCATTGAAGACCAAAAAAATAGCATACAATAGGAATTTTGCACCCAACAATTATGTCATATACATGACACAGTAATTTATAGAAGATTATAACAATGTACGAAGACTTATAGTAATTTGTATAATGCTATAAAACTTCATATATTTTGTATTGAAAAATTATGGAGTTGTGGGTTGGCGAAGTTCCGGGTTCACACTTTTCATGTCCAGTGTGTTACGTGATATACATTTTGCAGGAAATACTTCTGTCATACACATTTTGCAGCTAACAATTCTGTGATATACATGACACAGAGTAATTTATAGAATATTATAACGTTGTATGGAGATTTAAAGTAATTTATATAATGCTATAACACATCTTAGTTAATGAATAGTATAAGCAATTTTTTTAATTTTATTCAATATTTTTTTATATAAGTAAGATTGTATAAAAGTCTATCAAAATGAAGGACTACAGAGAATTTCCATGGTTTCAAGTTGTAAATACTGAGCTTCCCTAAGGGAAAACCATCTCAGCTAGCCAAACTGCTTCATAACTTAAGTATAGATTGTCATTGATACAAAAAGAGTTCAAAATTCTTGCCCGTAAGGGTGGGCGCTAGAACTGTGGAAAGTGTAGATAGCCTAATTATAATAAGCATGGAAAAATACATGAAAGGTTGGAATGCACATGAAAAAACAACAGAGATCACCGGTATGGGTTGTAGTGTGGCGACACGGCCATGCAGAAGGAGCAAAATGTCGTGTCCCCGGGAGGAGGCGACTCCTCCTGGACTAGTGTGCGGTCCAGTTGCGTAACGTTCTTCATCTCTGATGGAAGGTGATATTCCTTCTGGATGTCCTCTGGGTGTGATGGAAGCCTCTGGTCCTCAAAGTCTGCGTCTGCATGGAACAAATTTTCTAGTGGCAACACTGGTGCTGAGGTTGATGTCGCTTGGGTTGTTGTTGATTGGATTTCCTCTGGTGCGAGGAGATGAACACCTTGTAACACGAAGAGCAATTGCAAGAGTCAAGAGGCTTTATCGTCCAGGCTTTGTAGGTAGAACTAGAGGTTGTCCATGTTCCGACGCAGGTCGAATACCAGGCTCTACACCAGTGCAAGGCCGGTTTTCCAGTCACATTTTGGGTCAGCATTGGAACCCCCTTGAGATTGGGGTTGCCATCACGAATTTTGACTGGATTTCAGACCATCCATCTGAAATTGGGTCTCGTGAAGCTGGTCCTAAAGTGACTGGGTGGCCGAAGAGTTGGGAGAGGCCAAAGGTCCTGGGTGTGAAACAAATGCGGAATTGGCTAAAGTTCTTGGGTTGTTGTTTAGTGAGGCCCCTGAGCAGTCCAACTCCTCCATTATGTTGGCAAGGGACACAGGAGGGGGCGAGAGAGATGTGGGAATTTGAGTCAACTGCAGCAGGGAGGAAGACAAGGTGGCCGAAGAGGAGGAGGATAACATGGAGGAAGCGGGTAGGGGACATAAGACCAGGTGGGGTCGGTTTGGCTGACAGACTGGTCGGCCTTTGGAATTCCTTCATAGCCGGGGCATCTCCGGGATAGTGGGAGGGAGAAAACGCGGTAGGAACAGAGCAGGGTAGGACAAATGCAGAGTAGGGAAAGGCTGGGAAGGAAGCGAGCTATGAGAAGAAAAATCAGGAAAGAATGAGCCATTTAGACCTGTTGGAGCAATTGAAATAGGTTGGGTAGTTGGTGAGGTTCCATAAATGGTCACATGCACAGAGTAAAGGGACAACGAGGGTGCTGGTCCGTCGAAAGGATGCAAAGGAAGAGAAGGGTGCACTGAGAGTAATGGCGCCATGCCTCGAGCGATCTGAACTTGAATTGATTAGGCAGTTGGGAGTGAGTGGCACGCGATCTTCACATCGACAGCGCCATGAAGTATCGCTCCTGGCTGCTACGCTCAACGTGTGTGCTTTACTAGAAACCCATCAGCGGGAAAGGGAATAAATTCGAAGGAGTACAGACACATGGGAAGGAAGTTGAAATACATTGGTACATGGGCAAAAAACCGGGGAAAATAGTGGTAATGTGGGTTACATAGGTTTCTTGACAAAAAACAACAAAAAATATTAGCATTGTTGCACAAAATAGAAATTGAAATTTATGAAATGAAACGTTCCTGAATAGCATAATTTATACATACAAAATATGTAATTTTACAAGACAGAGTCCCGATTCAATAGTTAGTGAGCTTTTGGATGGCGTTCTCGGGATGTTTCTGTACTTCTGTGCCCTACAAAAAGCAGGGATAGTTCCGCGATTTACAAATTGACAATCGAAGTTGCGGACTATTATAATATTAAGGGCACGGTATCCATAAAATTTAGGATTTTTGACGTACTATTCTTTATATATGTTTTGCATACATTCGTGGAAAAGATACACAGAAATAGTAGTAATGCGCTGGTGCGCTGAAATTCGGGCTTTGTTGTTCTATGGCCTGCAAATTGCACCCAGAGTTCCACGACATATAATTTGACAATTGGAGTTGTGGACTATTTGATATTTAAGGGCATACATATGTTACAAAGAAGAGTTGCTAAATACCAAATATGTAATTTGATTAAGTATATATATAGACCATTGTGGTTTTCGGGCTGGCAGGCTGAAAATTGTTCTCCCATAGGTTCGTGGACAAAAGCATAAAAAGACTACCAATACCGAATTAGTTTACTTTAAAACAAAGGCACGTGAGCTTCATTCTGGTTTTTCGGGGTGGTGGGATGAAAATTGGGCTACTGTTGTTCCGTCCCCTACAAATAGCACCGAGATTTCCGCGAAATACAAATTGAGAAGCGGTTTTGCGGACTATTTGAATTTTTGGATCATGAGTTCTCGGGCTATCGGGCTGAAAATTGGTTTTATGTTGTTTTGTGGCCTACAAATAACACTGAGAGTTCCGCGATATACAAATTGACAAGCGGTCTTGCAGACTATTTGAAATTTTGGATCACGGGTTCTCAGGCTAGGGGGATGAAAATTGGCCTTCTGTTGTTTCGTGGCCTACAAAAATCAAATATGTAATTTGATGAAGTAGATATATAGAGCATGCACAAAAGCTTCATTATGGGTTGTCGGGATTGAGGGCTAAAAATTGGGCTTCTGTTGTTCTATGGCCTACAAATACCACCGAGTGTTTTGTGATATACAAATCGACATGCTTCTTTGAGGACTAGAATTTTTGAATGGCAGGTTCTCAGTCTGGCGGGATGAAAATTGGGCTTCTGTTGTTCCTTGGCCTACAAATAGTCTGTAGAGTTACATGATATACAAATTGACAAATGTACTTGTGGACTATTTGAAATTGAAGGCACTCATGTCGAACAAGTTTAGCATTCCTGAATTAATTTTCCTTTTTACATATGCTGCTGGAGTAAAAAAAAAAAATAGTATTGACATCTGTTACATAGGCTAGTGGAGAAAAGTATGAAACAAATATGATTCCCAAATTAGTTTTCTTTAAAAAACTGACTTATCGACTTAGGCATTTTTTGGATCGCGAGTTCTCGGGCTGGGGACCTGAAAAATGTGCTTTTGTTATTTCGTGTCCAACAAATAGCACCAACAGTTCTCCGATATACAAATTGAGAATCAGAATTGCGGAGTATTTGAATTTTAAGGAGCTTGTGTCCCAAAAATTTAGCATTCGCGAATTAGTTTTCTTTACATAGGTTTTACATACGCTGGTGGAAAAGAGGGAAAAAAGTTCAGTACCAGTGTCTGTTACATAGGTCGGTGGGAAGAAGGAAGAAATAAATAGCATTCCCGAATTAGTGTTCTTTAAAACAGGGGCTCCTCGACACAAGAAATTGAAATTTGTGAAATTATAGGTTCCTGCAGACCATAAACTATACATAGCAAAGACGTAATTTTTTAAAGTAGACATTTACTTTTATAGATACGAAATATGTACTTTCATAAAGTATGGGGATGAGATTTTATAGAACAATGATAGAGCCCTCATTCCATGTCCTACAAAGAGAAGGCAAAGATACGCGGTGTACAAATTGAGAAGTGGACTTGCTGACTATTTTAATTTTAAGGGCCTTTGTGACAAACATTGTGCAGGACATGTTGCAAAGATGCAAGAAATGATAGTCTCTTTATGTTTGAGTAGAAAGAAAGTAGTGAACACAATTTTGCGACATTTATATAAAAAAATAATAAAACGTTTTACATATTGTTGAAAAATTAAAGAAACGCACACACACACACACACACATATATATATAAGTGAAATCTGATATCTAAAATTTGAGTAAGTGATTTATGTCATAGTCCATTCTGAAAATGAAAAATCTAGGAACATATAAAAGCAGGAGGAAAACTAGCCTTCCCGAATTAGAGCATAGACAAAACCCTCATTCCATACTTAGCCAGTTTTTGGATCGCGGGTTCTCGGGTTGGGGACCTGAAAAATGGGTTTATGTTGTTCCATGACCTTCAAATAGAACCGAGAGTTCTGTGATGTACAAATTGATAATGGGATCTGGGGACTATTTGAATTTCAAGGGGCTCGTGTCCCAAGAATTTAACATTCATGAATTACTTTTCTTTACATAGGTTTTACACACGATGGTGGGAAAATGTACAAAAAATATAGTACCAATTTATTTTACATAGGGTGGTGGATAGCAGGACCAAATAAATAGCATTCCTGAATTAGTTTTCTTTAAAACAGGGCCTCGTGGATACAATAAATTGGAATGTATCAAACTATAGGTTCCTGGAGAGCATAAATTGTACATAGCAAAAATGTAATTTTTTAAAGTAGATATTTACTTTTATACATACAAAATATGTATTTTTATAGAGGATATACAGAGCCCTCATTATATATAGTGTGACGGATCCCATATTACATACTTACGCAGTTTTTGGAGCACGGGTTGTCGAGCTGACGGGCTGAAAATTGGAAAAAAATGAAACGTGTTACATATTCTTGGAAATTTAAAGAAACATATATATGTGTGAAATATGATATGTCGAATTTGAGTGAGTGATTTATGTCATACTTTATTTTGAAAAATAAAAAAAGAGAATAAAGATAAAATAAATAGAATGACTTCACATTCAACATAGCTAAAGATAAAAAATCCAGGAAGACATAAATATATAAGGAGATAAAAGAACAGTTTTATTTGGAATATATGAAAAAAAAAAAATGTTACATATCCCTGGAAATGTAAATTAGTTTTTCATAGAGACTGGGATTGGGGATCCCACGGACTATAACAAAAATATGTACAAGAAATAGGAGTGTGGAAAGAAGTTGGACATGCTAGAATGTAATACCTGAAAAGTAGAAATGGGAAGATCAATTTTGCCTATAGATTTCTACTCAGAAAAGGAATAACTCGATTGATAAAGAAAGGACTATCACTATACACTTACAAAGATGGTATGTATAAGTAATTTTTGTGTTTTGGTTGGTCATGCCTTTCCCTGCTAGTTTTTGTGGGAAGCACGCTTCAATAACTGGATTGATACACATAAGATTTATGCATTTGCCTATTGGATTCCGTGGTTAATCCACTTAAAGTTATCTTCAATATAGCTTTTCAAGGGGGCAACGTTGATGTCATTGCGGATTTGAATGTTGAAAACTTCATTTTCTAATTCGATTAGATCAATTGAAATTTTACAAAAACGTTCATGAATGTCTCCATTCTGTAGCGAATACCCAACTAGCCAGTTGTCCACCTCTTCTTCATCATATTCAACAGTTCTGTAAAAAATTTCTAAAGACAAGGCCTTCAAAAAATCAACTTGTTGATCAAAAGCTTGCTTGGTTAACGTCAATGAGTTGAGGATTAAGTTGGGGTCCTGGAAGCCATTTGTCTTTCCTGCTAAGTATATTTTGGTGAGATTTGTGAATAATGTTTCTTTCTTTGATATTGCTTTCTCACACGATTGCACGATTAGGTACAGGTTCTTCACTTTCTGTTTCCAGCATGCTTCTAATTCAGTGAGCCTTTTTATGGATGGGAGATCATGTTGTCTTCTTCTTGTCTATGGCATGTTGTTGACATGAAAGGTGAAAGGGATGACCGAGTGCACATAGAAATTTTATTCGTTCTTTAAATCCGTCTGCAAAAGTAGGAGCAATTTATGTGCCCTGCTCCCCAGGGAATCCATATTCTGTGATGTTTCCCAGGCCTTGGCAATCAGTTCTATTCTTTTTTTGATACTTTTCTCCACATATCCTCTACAGTATGCGAGGAAGCTGGAGGACCCTTTTATATTTGTTGCATAGGTGCACGTAGTCGCAGGCATGGCTATTTCCAAGGAACTGCCAAGCAATGGCATAGGAAACAAAGCTTCCTCTAATTCCTTAATCTGGTTCTTTAGTCTGGCATTTTCGGCTTCAATGACTCCAACGGAATCATGAAGAGCATCTCCATTTTCCCTATGAAGTTGAGATATTTTGGATGCGTGCATATTGGCAAGGTCAAGTTCTGAACGATGTTTTCTTTTCTTATTTTTTACATCTCTTTTTTCAATGATTAATTTTTTTGATTCGGTTTCAAAAACAATGCTCTGGAATACAAAGGATTCATCTTCGTAAAAAATTTTGGTATCAACAATGTCCATTGAGCAAGCATGTTGAATTGCATGTGCGGGTTGATCAAGGTTGTAGAATATGCTTTCTAGATCAGCGTCAAGATCCATGTTTTGACGGTAAATTTTGGGTTGCTCTGCCTCCCCTACAATTATTTTTCCATTCTTCTGCACGAGAAGCTTTTGAGGAAGATGTTCACTGTATCTCTACAAAATTGTTGTGGAGCTGATGGAAATAGTTTATCAAAAGGTTGGCTAGCTCCAAACGCTGCTTGAAATGAAGAAATGGAGGGGACAATATAACCCCTCGCAAACATTGCTTCAATGCACGTGAATGGAAAATTTCCTCATTAATGACAATATCTATGCGTGTTTTATGGTGACCTGTTAGAAGTAAAGCGTAGTTATTGCAAACTTAGAAGTGTGAAGGTGAGGGTTACGACGAAGAAAATTTGAGGATAGGAGGTTTCGTGAACGAACCAAGCTAGCGGCGTGTGAATGACATTGCATGGTATTTGAAATTAAGACTGGGAAGTGATTGGAGGTTTCATGAAGGAAGCAAGCTGGCGGTGTGTGAATGACATTCCATGGCATTTGAAATTAAAACTGGGAACGGAAAAGAAAATGCTTTGCAAAAATTGCATTAATGGAAAAACTTCTCGAGCCTTGCGCGCATCAATGACAACTTAGATGGTAGCTACACGATGACCTGTTAGCATTAAAGATTTAGAAAGAAGACATATATACACACATATATATAAACAATATTTTTTATCATGCACACATGCGAAGGTAACGACCACGGGGAAGAGCAAGAAAGGAAGGAATGGCCAAGTCTGAAAATGCATGGTTCGGGATCACGGGTTCTCGAGTAGGCGGGTTCAAAAGAAGGCCGCTATTGTTTGGTGTTATACAAGAAACACACAAAGTTCTGCGATATACAAATTGAGAAGCAGACTTGTGGGTTGGCCAATATTTTATAGACCATCTACAGTTTCTAGATCACGGGTTCTCAGGCTGGCGGGGTAAAAAACAACGCTCTATTGTTTGGTGCCTTGCAAATATCTTATGATAATAAATTGAGAAGCGTATTTGCGAGGTGACCGGCTCAAGATTCTACTCCAGGGCTGGTGGGCTCCGACAAATGAGCAATACATATTTGTGGGTTGTACATTGGGCTGATTTCCACCATATAGAAATTGGGTTCTCAGGCTGGTGGGTTCAAAATTGCCTAAGCAAAGCAAAGGGCTCCGTCCAACTCCCACTGCACATTTCATAGTTCATGTGCAACACCAAGTCTGTGATTACCGGATCAGTGTGTGTAGAAAGGAGGCAAAAGTAAATATGTGCCTTTATAAAGTATGGACATAAGATTTTATAGATCGTGTACCGATATCGCATTCCATACTTCCAGGTTCTTGGATGGGAGGGGTCCAAAAATAGGCCTCTATTGTTTTGTGTTTTACAAATAGCACATACAGTTCCGCGATATACAAATTGACAAGTGGACTTTTCGGGTGGCTGAGAATTTATAGATCATGTACAATTTGTGCATCACGCTTTGTCGGGTTGGCATGGTTAGAAATGGGTCTCTATTGTTCAGTGCCCTACAAATTGATTATGATGCATAGATCCCTTATTCCATACTTAGCCACTTATTTGGATCACGCACTTGCAAGTTGCACATTGTGCCTCTAATGTTCTGTGTCCTGCAAATAGCAATTATAGTTGGGTGATATACATATTGACAAATGGACTTGCGGGCTGGCTGTCTCAACATTATATTGACAAATGGATTTGCAGGCTGGCTGTCTCAACATTGCAATTCCGCTGGATGGCGTAACGCGGCAACGAAGGGCTTCCTCGAAAGAAAAAGAAAAAAAAAAAAAAAATAACATACCTACAAACAAGTTTGACAAATTCAAAGAAAGTAAATGGAAAAACTATTTAGTATGGAACACAGGCAGAAAAAGAATGCACCTTTGCATTGATTCGTGTACATCTTTGGGTAGGAGTTCTTTGTTCCTTCTAGTTTTCCTTTATGTTTCTATCAACAAAAGTACAAAACAAAAGGGATATGAACATAAGATCAGATGTTAAGAAAAATGAAACTAATATGTACATATACAAAAAGAAATTGAATAAGATGAATAGAGTCACAAATAGTTTTTTTTGAGGATGTACCTTATTTTTTTGCACAATGTATATTTTATAATTAGAGTAGAAGCCCGTCTGTATGCTCACTAGAACGCTATGTGTAGAAATCAGAGATACATATATGCTTTGAAACATAGAAATATGAGTTTTCAATAAGTTTTATGTATATGTCATAATTCAAGTGCAATACAAATTGTATCGTTATCAGACCAATATGTGTCTAAGACAAACATACTGTATTGAGAAATGGGCACATTGGAAAAGACATGGTCAATAAGTGTGTTTTGCAGATGGGTTGTGTTGTTCAGAAGAAAGCGCAGACTATATTTGCACATGTAGTTTTGCAATTCTTTTGTTTTGCCAGTATTTTGTAGCATGTCAATATTGAATTCTCCTACAAGTACAATGGATCCGTTCAGATGGAAATGGTCCAATGCATTGGAAATAACATTTACTATGTTGGAGAATGTTGCATGGGGAGAAGCGTATAGATTTAGTATTGCAACTTCTATTCCATGGGAAAAAAATTTGGCAAGCACCAATTCAACATTCTTTTCTTCAATATGTATGTGGTCAAAAATTGGTACATGTTTTCTCACCAGTGTCATCACCCCATGTGTAATGTAACTTGATATGCAATTGTGATTTGGGAATTGTTTGTTCTACATGCATAATGCCATGTGTGTTTCCTGCAAGCACAGAATATCGAATTGCATTAAATCATAGTCATTCAGTATATCATCCATGTGTGCATTTAAGTTGTGCTCGTTAAGCGAGAGAATTGATACAGATGAATTTGCTTGTATGGATTGGTAATCATAATGCAGTTGGCATTTTGTGGTGGTCTTGAGTCGTTCCATATCAATATCAACTTTATGTTTCACTTTGAAGTTATCTTTTGAAAGAGGACTTAGTAAATACAAGGAGTCTATGCTTCTGACACGGGACAATGTTGTGTATACAAGTCCATGTATCTGAATTCCAGTAGGTTGAAATGCAACATTATCAAGTGTTAGTCCTTGTGATCTGTGGACTGTACGTGCATATGCAAGTTTAATCGGAAAATGTTTGCGAATCTTCAGTCGACTTGTCTTTGCTGATGTTGAGACTGGCTTTGATATTCGCAAAATAGGAGTCCAATCGCTTGCAGTGTTTGAATTATATAGATAAGACAACTTGCTTGCTTGTCTCTTGCCTACATGCGGTTCATGGAACTTAATCCAAAGGACATCTACTTTTTCTATCTTCGTATAGCCTTTCAGTATTCCATCTGCACCATTCACCAAGCCATCCTTTGAATCATAGTTACATGCATATATTTCAAATAGCATTTCTAATTTCAGTGCAAGGTGCAAAGGTAAAGTGACTGAATGTTCATGACATGGGACATTTCCATGGTTGTCTTCTTCCAAGTCAATCGAATTGATGATGATATCATCACCAGGCATGAGCGACATCATGTGGCTATTATTCTTTGTAACATCCTTATTTTTGTAGAACAGGTAAGGGAACGTTGGATCTGTTGGTGCAGGTTATAAGCACCTCAAATTGATATAGGTTAAGTCATCATATGTTTGGATGTTTGTGCACATTCTATTCATAATTGCAATGAATGTTTCATCTGTCTGGCGCATTGTAGTATGCAACTCAAAGAATTTAATATTGTCTCTCCAGATGTCATGGTTCATTGTTTCCATGTTAATGATAGGTTGTTCAAATATCAAAGAATCTTGGATGGGTTGTGCCTGGTAAAGATCGCCACAAAAGATCATGTCAATGTTTCCAAAGTATTTGGTCTGCACATGTTTTATGCTTCTTAGCCGACTGTCAATGGAATACAAGAACCGACTGCCAATCAAAGATGCTTCATCTATAAAGACAAGTTGGAGTTCCTCGTAAAGGTTAGATAATGTATCCAACATTTCCTTACTAAGTGGAAGAAACCATGACTTGTTAAAAGGCATTAAAAATGCAGAGTGGACTGTTGTTCCACTAGCATTGTATGCATCTTTTCTTGTGTATGCAACTATTAGGCCCTTTGGTTTCATAGGATCAGAGAAATTATTTGAATCATAGATTCATATAAGCATTTGGAACAATGATTTAGCTGTGAATGTCTTGCATGTTCCTGCTCCGCCTATAAGGAACACGTGCACAAGACTGTTCATGTTCAACTACTTTTTAAGGGCAATGTCCTTTACAATTGTTTGTTGTTCACGATTCAACAGACGTATTATTCTATGGTATTCATTATTTTCAATCAGGAAATGATGTTTTGTAACTTGAAAACCAAGGTTGATATCTTTTTCACATTCAGTCGCTGGAGGATGAGGAAAATCTGCTTGTATGTCATAGGACTTGGAAGGACTTCTGGTTGTTTTTGGGTTTCTGAATGTCTCATCATGATCACTAGTTGTTTCTAGCTCATTAAGTGAAACTTCTAGATCGCCCCATGTTGGATTAACATTGTAGGTAAATCTAGCTTCATTGATATGCACTATAGTCTCAAAGGCAACATACGTAGCCTCCCATGTAGAGAAGTTATGTATTAATGTCTCTTTGTTTCCATGGAACGGAAAGTACATCAACATTTTTTCTCTACAATAGTTTTCACAGTCACAATGTTTATTGTATTTGACAAACCGTATACCAGAGGTTTTTTTCCTTTTTGATATGGGTGTACCATTTTTTTTGTAATGTGATATGAATTCTGCTAAGAAGATATGCCTAATAGGAGATGGAGCTGGATGTAATAATCAATAATAGAGAGACATATGACTTCCTCTGAATTGTCAGGTTCTTGTTGCAGCAAAACCGATGGTTTAAGCATAAATGTGCATTTTTCAAGTGGAGATGTGTTTATGAAGACACATTTTCTTGAACTACAAGTGAGGGGAAAAGAAAGGGCAATGTGAACTTCTTGCTGGGCAGACATTTGTTGAAGATTAAACAACGTATTGCCAAGGGTGAGTATCATTTGTATGGCATCAATATGACTTATTTCATGTTCTTTGCGTATTCCTCTGAATGCAGATGTCATAGATTTGTCAATCTTCATCATATACGAGGTGCAGTAGGATGTTGCAACATATGCATTTAGCACGTACTTTGCATCTGTATTTTCTTTCCACATAACTGACATGTCCTTGGAGAAGTTGTTGTTCCAAATATGGGAGAGTTTTCGTTTAAGGAAAAGTGTTGGTTGCCTAAACGTTATTTTTATGGCTTGGATGTACTCATCTTCTGATAGATTTACCTGTGTCAAGAAGGCATTAAAGCTCATCATTTCGTCAAATCCTCCTTGTTCTAGAAATGCGAAGAAGGATTTAGATTTCTCAACAACAACACTGTCCTCTAAACTAACTAGCTCTATGATTCTTGTAGCTCTCATTGGCGGAATGGGAAAGTTATATCTATAATGCGAGATTTTTCATTTTCTACAAATTCTTGTATGGTATTTTCTATGGACTTTCGCAAGGTTTGGTTCCAAATGATCTGTATTGCATGTTATGTATTTATCCACAAATTGTTCGATCTCTAAATTGTTATCAGTTCCATAGACCGGTGCACCCTCTATACACAACAATGCGTGGTCATGCTCATTTCCCCTATTCTAGAATTCAGTCACAAAAAATAGTTCGATATTTTAACGAAAAACATTTCATCGTGGCATATCAATTGTCTCAAAGCATTTATTCTATGTATATAGTATCGAGTACATGTCACCGGGTCTTTTCTTATGAGGTGGTCAATGTCGTTATTTTCTAGTGTATCATTTTTTTTTTACGTTTCCTGTTACTATGCAGGTCAAAAATGACAGCCACCAATGGATCCTAGCAATGCTATGCACTTATAAATGTGATGAAAAATGTTGGCGGCCCCAATTGCTCGATCATTGCAATTTCTTTTTTTTGTTTTGTTTCAAATAGTCAGGAGAGGTGCGGATGTTCTTGAAATCTATGTATCCAATATTAGATTTCTGAATTTTTTCTAGGTTTACTTTGTACTTTACATCCTTGGCCAACAAATTTCTTCCTTGTAACTGGCCTTTTCTTATTCAGACCCACATGCAGGACAAAACTTGCTCTATTATTATGCGCAATGTTTTGAAAAACAAATTTGTTATGTGACAGGAGAAGTAACCGCTTGAATGTAGTAGCTCCCATCAGACTATTTTATGATAACTGAATCGTTCTGTAATATCTGTGCCACGTGGATCTCTGTAGAAGAGTGTTGGAAAGTTCATTTCCTCAGCGAAGTTGTCCTTAAATATTCCAAGTGGGCGCTGCCCCTCACCAGGTGCGATTTCGACAATTTTGTCTTACAAGTCGCAAATGCACTGTGAATCAGTGAATCCATGGACCAATGTTTCAATAGGTGTTTCAGTCTCTGATTCATCACTTGTATCAGAATCACTAGGATTTTCGAGAGTCTCTACAGAGTTGCCATGTTCTTCTGCGATAACACTATTCCAGTTGGCATTTATACAAATGTTCTCTGCTTTGTACAGGACCCTGGAACATAATTCATTTAATTCTTTCATAACAGCATGCACATGCACTTTGCCTGTCTGGTACGCATTTTTGTATTGCAAGCATTTTCTCAGAGAAACAACGATTATAATTGTATTGTTAATGAACTATGGCAATGCTTTTTGCACAACATGTAGTTGAACAAGAACATTAATAATTGATCCTGTTAAGCCCATTTGGGGTCGCTTATAGCCCCAAGGTCTGATTTGAGAAAATGCAATTCGAAGAGAGACAAGTCTCTCCTCAAGTTCCATAAGTGCACTTACATCTTCTAGTGGTGTATTACATCTTATTCGGTCAAGGGTTGCAAACTATGGCAGTTTTCCATTTTCAAGTGATTGTTTGCATGGAAGAGAAACTTTCTCACTGGAAAATTGTTTATCGTGGGCTGTCAGCCGGATGTATTCTGATTGCAAATAAGGCATGAAGGACTTATTGTGTTTTGAAAAATTCAATTGTTCACAAAATGCACATGCAATGGAAGGAGTGTCTTTCATTTGTTTCATGTAGGTCTGTCTTGCATTTTTTTTTGCAGGGAAGTATGGGTAGAAAATGTTTCTTGTTTTTCATGTACACCACGAACTACCACAGTTGCATGACCATTCTGGGATATGAAATCGCACATGTTTATGTTATGTTATGCACGAACAAATTTATTTACATTGTCATATGTGAGTTTCTCTCTAAAAGGAAGTGTAGAAATGTATTTTTTTCTTTCGCGCATGACCTTTTTCAAGTTGTGGTAACTTACTCTATGTTTCTTTCCCAAGGGAGGGATGACCTGGTGGCAATTGGGATGAATTTCACTCTCACCCAGTTTCTCAGAAACTATTTTACTTTTTTTGTTCAAGGCCTCTATTTGCTTATCAGAAGTCGAACTAATTTGACGAATAATTTTTTTCAAATTGTGATAAGTTACTCTACGTTTTTTGTTTAATCCTTCTATGACCTCATCACAACTGAAATGAATTCTACACATGTTTTTTTTGTTCAAGCCCTGTCTTCCCATATCGCAACCAGGAGAACTCTTGTTTTCACTAAAAAGCATTCCACACGTATGCAGATTCGATGTCATTTGGGTGGCATGCACACTCCACCTTGAACTACTGATATCTCTAAGCAAAGGTTCATAATGGATATGTGTTGTATCTGTTTTCAACAACATGATGTGAATTGTTCGATGGTAATTTGAATCGGTAACCCAAGAATGGACAGTGCCAACTGGCAAGGCCGACCAAACCTGGATCTTCACCCTGAATACCATAGACAACCATTGCAAACAGAATATGCAACCCTCCATATTTCCTTCTTCATATGGAAGCACCATGTTCACAAGGTATTCCTTCCAATTTCCAACTGCTGGCATATTTTCCATGAGATATGGGCAAAGTTGTTGATGCAAGCACTGGAAATCCTGTTCGATGCCGCCTATAATCGCATTGCAGAGGGAATGTACAGTGTAAAGACGCAACGACTAAACATCGAACTTGGCTACTACCAAACAACAAATTGCATTAAACAAACTATCTCCACAGCTAGACATAACATTTGTTGCCAACTGTAAACCATAGCAATCTATGCCATCCAAAATCTATTTCCATTGTGATTGAAGGTCTTTGCAAATAACAAACAAGTAGATACGAGGACCTTCTATATTGCATATGGACATTTTTTTGTACAACAGTGGTTCATAATGGCCACTGACAGCATCAACATCATGGAACAAGATGCAATATGGATTGTCAGATGCAGTTTTGTTGAATAGTAGATATCTTGTTTTTCTTGTCAATGACCATATGCCAACTGATATATTCATCTAGTTAGACAACCACCAAATACAAAATGTATCTCCCCAAAGTCCCCTCTGATGTGCAGGTAAAACTGGAGATGCAGACAACCGCATCTTTGAAAAATACGTAGCCACATCATGTATTCCATGCAACTGCCGAAGAAAATCAGATTCCAGTTCATATTCATAGGACTGCAAAGCCTCAGCATCACCATTTTTAAAATAGGCCAAGAAATAATCTATCAATCCATTGTGCAGCTCGGTCGACGAATACCAGAAATGCAATAGAACCTGGAATGTATCGAAAATGAAATCCCCAACAGTATACGAGAATGCATCCAATCTAAAAAGGAGATTCCTATGCAAAACCATGTCAATGTTGTCATGTACAATGGACTGTGTATATTTTTCATACGACTCAACATCTATTACCTCTTTCATCTTTTCAACTGTCATTTTGAAGTTGTTTGCTAGATACTTTCAGTTTCTATCAAAACAGAGAAAAGAACAGGCAAAGAATAAAAGCTAGAGAAATAAAAAAGAAAAACAAAATAGCGCACCAATCCCCGTATGTATCTTTAAACCTTATTCTTCTCAACTTGAATCCCCCCTAGTTCCCATAGCAAATGAGAAGAAAACAGACCAACAATGGAAACTGACCCAAACAAAAGAAATACCACAAAAAAATAAAACCATAACTTAACTCAGTAGAAAGAAAACAGGCAAACGCAGTTTTCTGACCCACAGAGTAGAAGCATACACTGCATCTACACCCCACCCGATGGTTCCATCTTCTGATAGCTCCCAACTACTTTTCGTAAATCCCTCTGCATTGCAATTTTCGAAAAAACTATGGACGCGACATTCGCCATATGAAGATGCATTGTTTCCAAGAACATAAACTAAGAGCACAGACAAAAATGGTATGGAACAGAATATTGAAAATCACCAAGAACAGGGAAACTTACCCGTCAACAAAGGATGAGAAGACCTCAACGCCAAAAAAAATGCAAACTGCAAAAACAAGTCCAACAGCTTGCAAAGTTGAAGAACAACAAACAAGTGAACAACCATGAAGAGCTCGAACTACAAGTGCATGACCTCAACTTTGCAAAGTTGAATCAAACAAGAACTAGAATCATGGAATGAAACAACAAACAAGGATGGAGCACAAGAGCAGGGATGTCGGGCATGAACAAAACTGTATTGCAAGGCATCTGTACAATAAACATTTAAGACTGGAAAAGCTCTTAGGTAAACAATTAAGACAATAAGGACCATCGAAGGGCATAGGCTTGTGAAAGCATTTAAGAAGAGATGTAGCGTGGCAGGACTATTCTCTCGAAGCACGCAACAATAAAGCAGAAATTAGACATAACAATATTGTGGAGAATGTATTCACATTCGAACTAATGCTAGAATTAATCCACGTTCCCTGAATGCATAACAAAAATTATGATTCAAAAACACCATATACTACCAAATACTTTGGAAATGCAAACATATTTTACATTGGGAATAGCGAAGGCGGCAATAAGACCTAATCGATAGTCTCACTTCCCTTGTTCCAACAATAGATAATAGCGAAATATTTCTAGTCAACTCAGAAGCTAATGCCAGGTCAACCATTTATCGATAGCTATAGTCCCTCTATGCCTACGGACTAATAACCCAGTTTACTATTAAACTTCATAAACTGAAATACACATTACTAAACAATGTTGTCAAATAACATAAGGTTGTCCAGCCAACTTAAAGAAATGAAGCGGGTCTCTACCAGAACACCAAATAGTTCCATAAAATCGTTAAAATACCTTAACTTTTAGATGTATGCARWTGACACTGACGGGAGGAATGCTAGTCGACTTAGGGTTTTGGTGGAAGCACTTAGAAAAACCCACGGGAAAACTAAATCAATGGCAAATTGACCAAGATTTTGAGTCAGTCGACATTGACGCAGTTCTAGTAGACGGAGTCGACTGAAAGAGATTATCTAAGTGAACTATGGTGTCAATCCCATGATGCAAACATTTGTTGGATGATGATGGTCATGCAAGGATTATGACAGAATTGAAACTCAATTCCAAAATACACTGAATCTCGTAAGAATTCCTCATTGATGCAGAGAATCCAAAGATAACTGACCTTCCAAGAATATATTTTTTATTACAATTACGGAATGCATTAATTAGACTTTGCCATCGGGGAGTTCCAACTACGTGTATCGCCAGCTTTCGTGTACTCACATTCATACCATGTTGTCACTTGTTATCGGAGCCCTGGCTCGCGAAATGCTTACCATCGACTAAAAGTGTCGGTCAACTTGGGATGAAACCAACTAAAAAATTAACAGAGAAACTTTTTGTCGATGGCGCCGACTAAAAGAGATGTTCAATGCCTCGGGTGACTAGAAGAAGTGGAGTCTGTGGAAGCATTCGCATAAAGAAGAGACATATATATCTAATTTAAAAAATCGAAGGAGAACGCTAACTAGACAATAGCGGAACCATTTATTATGTGTGATGACTTATGATGCCTGTCCATGTCGATTACCGCGGTGCCTCTCTTAGTTGGAGAAAGAGCTTACCTTGTTATGTACACCAAACAATTTGAATTCAGTCACATATCAAGTTAGAATGTTCAATACTATAGAATCCCATTGCAAAGGCCACCTGGAAGAGAGTCGACTACGGGTGATCATCGACCACAAGTCGAGCATATGTGCACATCGACCATCAAAATAATCGACCAAGCTCAAGCGATTGGGGTATCGAATAAATATCGAATGGCTATGTATAAAATTGAACTTAGAGGCATATTTCTCACAATCGAAGTATAGTCCTCGGAGTCCCAAGTCACAATCCAAAAGAATACAAAATGTAAAGGACTCTTATGAATAATATATCTCATAAAAGGAATAGTCGAAACAAATAGTCCATTCAAGTCGAAAAAGAAAAATGCAGAGTCATAGTCTGCAATTAAGTAAAGTATGAGACAAGTTAAAATTGTAGCTAAGTTAGAGTTAGAGTCAATCTTTTAAATATAAAAATGTTCGAATGTTGTCAAATGACTTGATTGGTTCAAGTGCGAAATGGAGTTAATCGAGTCAACTGAAGGGAGATGGTTAAACGGTCTTCAAAGAAGGCATGCGATCCTCTCCACTTATGTAATGCAAGTCGATATCTAGTTAACGAGATCAGCCTCTTGCCAACATCATTCGATTCACAACATTTTATTGATTGTGTAAAAGGATAATATCGGCGAAATAAAATAGTCTTTTTAAGTTGTAGTCATACGTCAAATCATGCATGTGCATTGTCCTTATATAATGTAAAATGCAGACTACAAAGATTGAAAGCAGAGATAGAAACATAACCATGAATAGAGAAGGAATTTGAATGAGAATACGAACATTGAAAACTTCATTTAAACATAGAGCNAAGTTAGAGTTAGAGTCAATCTTTTAAATATAAAAATGTTCGAATGTTGTCAAATGACTTGATTGGTTCAAGTGCGAAATGGAGTTAATCGAGTCAACTGAAGGGAGATGGTTAAACGGTCTTCAAAGAAGGCATGCGATCCTCTCCACTTATGTAATGCAAGTCGATATCTAGTTAACGAGATCAGCCTCTTGCCAACATCATTCGATTCACAACATTTTATTGATTGTGTAAAAGGATAATATCGGCGAAATAAAATAGTCTTTTTAAGTTGTAGTCATACGTCAAATCATGCATGTGCATTGTCCTTATATAATGTAAAATGCAGACTACAAAGATTGAAAGCAGAGATAGAAACATAACCATGAATAGAGAAGGAATTTGAATGAGAATACGAACATTGAAAACTTCATTTAAACATAGAGCATTGATAGAGGAAAAATTTACAGCAGCTGATGGAGCAGAGCACTTGTAAAGAGAATTCATGAGGAGCATTGAACATTAAATTTTTGTAGCAGTTTAAGGAATTCAAGAAAGAGACATTTTTCATACAGACACGTGAGATCTGAAAAGACAAGATGATGACATAAGAACATTTGAAGTGACTAAAACCCTTGGTACGAGAATTGCATAACATTCCCTGAAAGAAATAGAATGGTTGGATACTAACGTAGACCATCTTCGACCCCATATCAAGAATCCACATAGCCTGACACAACATGAGCAATCTAAGTCTAAATTGAACGACCGACATGGCAATAATAACAAACAAGGAGACTCTTGAAACAAATCACAGTTGATAGATGTTGGGTTTGTGTTATATTTTTTGCATGGGATAACTAGTGTCTACGTTGCGTAGAGTAAGAGGGGGTTGCGGAGAGGAAGACCCCCAAAAGTTTTATTTCTTAGATTTCAGTGTCCATTTTAGGGCGGTCCTTGGTTTTCATGTCTATTTATGGGAATTTTTTCGGCACATGGTTTTTTGTCGATATTTTTCTATTTCTGGTTAATGAATTAGGGCTGTTGACTAATTCAGGTCATTGGATTAGGGTTTTGGATTATGTTGGCTCCTATATGTATATTGTACTGTAAACAATGTATGTTATGAATGAATATAGATTATGTTGGTTTTCCCGGTTTGGATTTCCAAGGGAAAAATATATGTGTAATGTGTGTTTTCCATTGTCTTTTTTATGTTATTTTATTGAAAATATGTTTGCAGTAAATAATTGTACAAGGTTTAAATCTACATTTGGTATCACAACAATTATTGGCTTAAGGAAGATGCCTTTGTGGTCAGGGGTTTGGCTCAAGACTATGATAAGCCTTGTTACAATGGGAGATTTTTCATATTGATTCTTCAAGTGAAAATAAATGGCGAGAAGTTCAAAAATAGAGATCGAGAAATTTAATGGGCATAGTTTTGAGTTGTGGAAGCTCAAGATGGAAGATTTGTTGGTAGACAAAGATCAGTGGATCACAGTGGATCTAGGTAATGCACCTACAGAAACGTCAGAAGATGACTGGAAAAAGTTTGATTGGAAGGCAAAGAGCACATTCCCTTTATGTATCTCTGATTCAATATTATTGAATGTGTTAGGGAAAGCTATAGCCAAGGAGTTATCAAATAAGTTGTGGAACTTGTATCAATCTAAGTCCCTAGTAAATAAACTATTTCTGCAGAAGAAGTTGTATAACCTGAGAATGAGAGATGGAGACTTGATAAAAGGGAATCTGAACACCTTCAATAATGTGGTAAGTCAATTATTACCTGTTCAGATTAAAATTTCAAATGAAGATAAGTGTATCAGTTTACTATGTTATTTACCAGACTTGTGGGATAGTCTAGCTGTGGACGTAGGTAGTAATTCAACAACCTTAAGTTTTGATGATGTGTTCTCATCCTTGTTGTCGGAGGAGATGAAATGAAAGAACATGGAAGGAAAGAGCACATATGCATTATTTGCAAGAGGATGCTCCCAGGATAAAAATAGATCTAAGTCCTCAAGTGGGAGATCCAAGTCTAACGGTAGATCTAAATCTACCTGAAATTTTTTAATGGTATTTTAGAGATATGGAAAATAAGGGCACTTCAAGGAGCAGTGTAGATCCAAAAGTGTTGAGAAAGTGAAGGGATATCAAGGTTCTCCTTCTACAGAAGAAAATACCTTCAAGGGAGGGGATGTGTACTTGGTTTCTTCAAGAACACATGTAGATCATGAGGAATGGTTGGTTGACTCAGGTGCATCCTTTCATATCACTCCCCAGAGGGAATGGTTCTGTGAATATAAAAGATATGATGGAGATAATTGCTGGATCAGATGCTTCTAAATACAAATTGCCCACAGATAAAATAGAACAGCAAACAGTTTATATTTTAGCAATAAAACAGAGTACATCCATTAAGGAAAACAGAGTATCAGCAGCGCTGCTTAATACAGAGTATGCAGCATACATTTATCCCCGAAAACAGAGTACATCCATTACAGAAGAACAAAACACTTAGCAACCGCGTGTAATTACAAAAACAGAGTAATTTTTTGAAACAGAGGAAGCTTAACGAAAACGCTAACTGACAGAAGAATCGAGATACATTGAAGACTGTAGAAGAAGGAGGGAAGAATTAAATGCGGGAGCTGTGAGAGTTGTTGAGAAATTAATGGCAGGGGAGATTAGTAAGTCTGGAGATCCACGTCACCAAC
>SNQJ01S0056572.1:0-26412 GCA_010110895.2 Picea sitchensis | reverse complement strand
ATTTAATAAGTAAAAGTTGATTTGAGAGATAATAATTAATATCATTATTATCAATTAAGAAAATTATTTTCCATTTTTAAAGTCAACCAAAATAAAAATTGTTACTTTTTTCTCTTCTTTTCAATATGAACACTCCACCACCTATTCCAAAAAATAAGCCTATTAGGGGGATCCCCCCCCCAAAATCACCATGGAATCATTAAAAAAAATGAGAGAAGAGAGAGATGCCAAAATCCAAATAGAGTTAGAATTATTAAAAAAAATGAGTGAATAAAGAGACCTAAAACTCCAAATAGAGCTAGAGGCAATCCT
Source organism: Picea sitchensis (assembly GCA_010110895.2). Taxonomy (NCBI): domain Eukaryota; kingdom Viridiplantae; phylum Streptophyta; class Pinopsida; order Pinales; family Pinaceae; genus Picea; species Picea sitchensis. Next base: position 26,100 of record SNQJ01S0056572.1, on the reverse strand, counting down.
TGATAAAAGAAAATTAGACTCTTCAAATATACCATAGGATTCAAGAAATGAAAAAACGTAAGCAATAAACCCAAGAAGGAGAGGCTAAAGAAAATCATAACTTGAATGATAGGATTAAAGAGCTAGAAGAAAAACTAACCAACACTTTGACCCTCATTAATCTGGAAAAACATTTGGATATCAAACCCATCAAAGAGGAAATTAATAAACTAATTGAACTAGACCATGAGCGTAATAAAATATCCTTGGACCTCATAATTTTTGGTATAAAATAACAAGAAGAAGAGGATACACTAGTAATAGTAAAAGAAGAATTAAATAATAAATCACAAATTGATACAACTTACCTCATAGAGGGAAAGAGGCTTACTCATTAAATCTTTGAGCTTGAAAGGGTCAGGAATATTTATAAATGAAGACCTCGTTCCTGAAGACCAAGTTGAATTAAGGAAGGAAGTTCAAAAGGTAAAAAAAGACAAGAAAGAAGGAAAATGGGTAATAATTAGAAATAAAAAATCTATTGTTAGGGATCAAAGGTGCAAAGGTCCTATGGTATGTTGGATCTTGAGTGATATTGATATTATTTTTCTAGTTGAAACTTTGGAGCATGAAGAGTCTAAGGTCGCTAACATAGAATGATTTTTCTTGTGGTCAGCATGGAACAAAAAGTCCCACTATAGAGGGATAAGAGACCTAGCTTGTCTTATTAGAAAGAGCATTTCTTCTCACATTCAACTTCATAAGATCAACCCTCTAAATCTGTACATTTAGATATAAATTTTAGACACCAATGCTAAGAAGATGTATATATAAATTTTCTATTTTGCACCTATTAATTCTACTTTTTATAATAAAAATAATCTAGATATGGAACAAGATATTTTTAATTTGAAAAACGAAGGTAGTATCCTCCTACTATGAGACTTTAATGCTAGGAATGCAACTAAACAAGCTATTATTTTAAGCATTAATTCCAACCATAATCCTTTATGGCTAGATGAGGACCTTGTTTTATCTAATAGCTACAAAAGAAGCTCTGAAGATCTAATTGAGAATTTGTTTTGTACTGAGTTGGTCAAGATCTACATCTTTTAAGACCTAATAATTTCCAATGGACTAATGAAGTGGCCAAAATACAACCATATGAGTTGTATTCATGGGACAGGTAGTAGTGTCGTAGATTATGTGATATATGATATCCCTGTTTCCAACCAAATAACAACTTTTAACCTTTTAAATGACCATGAATCGGACCTTGATCGTAAACCTTTAACCCTAACTCTAAATGTTTCCATGAACAAGAGTGCAATTGAAGAGAATTATGATAATCAAATAAAATTGTTCTTTGAAAAAAGTTAAGTTGAACTTTTCTTAGAGGATTTAAATAGTAAATTACTTCTCCTAACTTATAAGGACAACATTGCATAACTCTATCATAATTTTACAACTACCCTTTCCAATTATTTTAACAAGTTCTCTTTCAAGGTGTCCTATAAAAATACTAATAGAATGACCAACCCTTGGTATGATAAATAATGTAAAATTTCTATGAAATACATTAGATATGATTCTAATGAGTCCTTAAAACTCAATCAGATCAATATGTACAAATACCTAATTAAAAGGAAAAAAATGTACAATGTCAATAAACGACAAAAGAATCTTTCACAACTATCTAAGTTGGATCCTAAGAAGTTCTAGAGCCAAATTATAAACCAAAATACTAAAGAAAATAATATGATTCCCTTAAGGGATTGGAATTCCTACCTTAAAAGTCATTACGAGTTCCCTAATTCCATGGACACCATTCCTATTATCCCTACAAAGGATGCAGTTTTTCTTTAAATGACATAGAGTTCGGGGTTAAGTGGCTTGCAAATGGGAAAGCTAAGGACATTGAAGGTTACCAAGATAAAAATTTTAGAATGGGAGGGCCTATCCTTATCCATCACATACACAAGATCTTCAATTTAGAAATCAAGCAAGGATTCCCTAAACCCTGGATGCAAAGCCTCATTGTTCCTATTTTTAAAAATGGGGATAGAAACCTTCGCTCTAATTATAGGACCATTATGATTAGCTCGATTTTAGCCAAGCTTTATGGAATTATTTTTGAAAAGAATATTATCCTTTGGATAGAAAGTCATGATAAAAGAGATATAGGCCAGGCCGGGTTTATGAGATAACATTCAACTGTGGACCATCTTGTTACCCTTAGGATCATTGCAGAGGAATTTTTCAATACTAAAAACAACCTTTTTTGTCATTTTGTTGACTTTAGAAAATCTTTTGACATGGTTCCTAGGAAAAACCTTTGGAACATGTTGGAAAAGATAAAAGTGCCTCTCGAGTTGAGGGTTGCTGCAATAAGGATGTATGAGAAAATTATTTCTATGTTTAAAAACATTGAGGGTTGGTTGAAAGATATTAACTGCAATATTGGAGACAAACAAAGTTGTCCCTTGTCCCCTACCCTTTTTGGCATATACATTGACCAGTTAGATGATTGTTTGGAAAAAATAGGTTATGTTGGCCCTACTCTCACTAGTATATTTATCAATATTCTTATTTATGCTTATGATATCATTCTTATGGAAAGGAGTCCCCATGATCTTGAAAACCAACTAAGAATCCTGAAGGATTTTTGCTCCAATATGGATATGACTGTTAATACTAATAAGAGTAAGGTCATGATTATTAAATCCAATAAAATCACTTATGACACCTTCGTATATGACAACAAAAACTTGGAGGAAGTGACTTCATACAAATATCTTGTAATTGATATTCACCACAAGCTCAACTAGAATTATAGCATTGAAAAAACGATTATTGGGGGATGGAAATCTTATTATGGGCTTAAAATAAATTGTAAATCAATCGATATTTGGATTTGGGATAAGAAGAGACTCCTCTTTGAGACTTTAGTTACACCTATTATTGTTTATGGATGTGAAGTATGGGGATGTAGAATCTCTCGTAAATCCTAGAGAAAGATAGAGAAAATACAAAACAATTTTAGAACCTATAATCTAAAAATTAAAGGAAATACACCCTATCCCATCCTCTTCTTAGAAACAAGCCTCTCCCCCATCGAGATCATGACTATGACTAGATACCTGATGTATAATAACAAGTTAAACATCATGGAAGATGATAGGCTTCTTAAAATTTATTCAAAATCGAGTTGTAACCATCATCAACTCAAGCGAGGATGGAATAAAGATGCCTATTCTTGGCTATACTATTGGGGAATCATGGAAGACACCATTTTGCAAAATAAATATACTATTTAAAATATCATCAAATCAAAATTTAAGGAGAAAATGTGGTGTGATAAAGAGTTAGAGGAAAAAATAAGGTTAAGGTATTATAAGAATGTAATCAACCCTAATATAGAAAATCAAAATTTTCTATCTGTTTTGACAAGTGTAAAGAAAAAAAAAAGTATTGCTAAGATAAGAACAAATTCTCACGAACTCCATAGTGAAACTGGGCATTGATCAATTCCTAAAATGCCATGGGATGAAAGAGTGTGTCACCTTTGTGACACTAAAAAGGATGGATATGAAAAACAATTTCTCTTAGATTCTCTAGCCTATAGCTAGATTATATCTCATTTTCAAAATACTTATCACACTACCAACCTTCCTAACCTCTTAACTCAACAAAACTATGGTGATCTTGGAAAGATTTTCTTAATGTTTTTCGAGCACAGAAACAAAATTCTAAAGAAACACAGGTAATCACTTATGCTCTTAAGGTTCGATAGACTAATTTGGTCTTAGTGGACATTAATCATCATCATCGTATATATATAAAGGCCGAGGGTCCCCTAGGCAGGCCAATACTAGGTCATGTGGCAGCCACGAGACTTGACCCTAGCCCACAGGGGGGGTGATGCTTGACATCGCCCCCGCATATATATATATATATATATTCATTTACTTATTTTGAATTTTTATGAAATATGTTTTTTAATATAAAGTTTTAGCTTAGGGAGTTTTAGTATTTATTGAATATTTTTTTAGTTTAGATTTTTTTCTTAAATATTTTTTTGGAATTTTGTTTCTTTTTTTTATTTTTTTAAGTAGTTTTTTGGTTTTTTTTCTCCTTAGTTTATTTTTTCCACATTTTTTTTTATGTTTTTATTTTAATTTGTGTTTTGAATATATTTTTTTAAATATGTTTTTTGTCTTCATTTAAAAAAAATGTGAATAATTTCTCCTTTGTATTTATTTATTTTTTAATGTTAAGTAAAAAAAATTAATAAATAAAATTTCAAGTACCACTTAAGATCTAATTTTGGGTTTTTTATTTACATAGGGATTTGTTGTCAAGGGAACACTTTCAATTAGGTCGTAACTAGCTATAATTTTAACGTCAGGATTTTTTTTTTGCTTTAGGTAGCATCACTTTTTTTATTTAGGTGTTGATTTTATGTTTTTTTTTATCAAGTATTTGAATTTTTAAAGCCAAGCTAGAAACAAGTTCTAATTTTGACACGGTTAAAAAAATTGGTGCTACTGGTAACACCACTTTTTGATTTGGGGTTGATTTTCATGTTTTTTATGAAAAAATATGGGTTTTAAGGGATAGAGTTCTCATTTTGAGGACACAGTTCTCATTATGTCGGTAATTGTGTTCAAAAGTAAACTTGATGTTTTCTTAAAGGATTTAAATAGTGAATTAAATCTCTTAATTTACTTAGATCATAGACATTTAACCCTAACTCTAAACTTTTCAATGAACAAAAGCCCCATTGAATAAAATGAACCAAAGACACATGTGTTTTGACAAAAGTAAAGTTGATATTTTCTTAAAGGATTTGAATAGTGAATTAAATATCGTAACTTATAAGAACAACATTGAAGTCTTCTATCATAATTTTAGAACAACCCTTTCCACTTCCATGAACAATTTTTCTTTCAAGGTGTTATGTAAAAAGGATAATAGAAAAACCAACCTTTGGTTTGATAACAAATTCAAAATTGCTAGGAAAGTCATTAGGGATGTGATTCTAATGAGTCCTTAAAACTTATTAAGATAAATATATACAAATCCTTTATTAAAAGGAGAAAAAGGTATATATAAAAAGAAAGAAAGAGTGACTTTTACACCTATCTAAGTTTTATCCTAAGAATTTTTGGAGGAGATTTTTTATTCAAAAAAATAAATAAAATAATATGGTTCCTTTCAAGGACCTGAATTCCTACCTTAAAAGTATTTATGAATTCTCTAATGTCATGGACACCATTCCAAAATTTCCTACAGAGGATGAAGTTTTACTATGGAAGACATAGAGTTTGTGTTGATACTGAGAGGGGGGTGAATCAATATCAAGTACAATTTAAAACCTTTTTTATCTTATACTTAAACCATTCAACTATATCCAATGATAAATGAACAATAGTATAAGAGTTACACCAATACACCACAATACACCATGCACAATATATGAGAAATAATCAATAGTCATTGTTCAAGGGAAGTAATGACTTACAAAGGTAGCTACAGTTTCCAAATGTAAAGGGAGGGCTAAACCTCCAAGAGGAATATACAATCCTCTAATATCAAGAGATATTTGAACTCTCCATCCTTGCCCCTTCCTTCCACCCAAGAATATATGAGAGATAATAAAACTTTATATTAAATCATCACCATCAACCAATCCTCACATAGAACCTTATAATGCGTCCTGAGACTTCTTCAATTTCTACAATTCTTCAATTCTAGGAGTATTCTAATCCTATAGATAATATTACTCAATGTATTCTCTGAAATGCCTCCAATTTTCACTCCTTGAATCCTCCCCAAAAAGAGGTTATAGAAAGAATGGTAGACTTTATTCAATTCTGGTCTATTAAGGAGAGTGAACTTGCATAGAATTCCCTGTGCTCAATAATTAACATATGATTTGGAAACTCACACACAAGAAAATAAATTCCGTACTCTTTCCAATGAAATTTGTCCCACTTCATTTGGATTCTCTATGAAGAAGTTATGACTATTTTACCTGGAACACCTGTTTATTGACTAGCTTCAAGACTGGTCACAAACCCTATCTTCCACATAGTGTATCTCCATAATTATAATGAATCAAGAGATTAAATTTTTACCACAGATACCTTGACATGTCTTCTCAATACCGTATCAATTTCACCATATGAATCGTTCTGGAAAAAAAGTTATAGCAAAAATGGTAAGATGGCCTAAAAATAACATACCTTAGAACACATCACCAAAAGACTTCATCCTCCCTTGAAATCCGGCCTTCGTTTCTTCTTATTTCCTCTGAAATTCAAATTGTATCAAATGAATATATAATGATGTTTATTTAGACCATTTATATCACTTCCTTTTAACATTAGGGCTGACTTGGCACTTTCTTATTTTGTAATTATTTTCTTTAATTATCTTCAGGGCCTACATGTACTTTCTTTAATTATCTCTGTGGCCTACATGTACTTCCTTCTTCAATTCCACTTTGTCACCTTCTAAAATTCCATTTTCCTCAACTATGAGGATCCACATGACGCGGCTACATACTGAAAACAAGATGATGTATACTATCTATCCATGGGTGTTGTATTTACACGTGTATTTTTCTCTTCTTCTCCAAATACCTTCTATCAATATTGGTAACTAAAACCCATGAGACTAGGTTGATATCAATGATGAATGAACCAATCTTTCCAATACCTTTGTCATTGATGGAAACACTCATTCTCCCATCATCATGATCCCACTTTCTCTCCCCCTTTTATATCAATGGTAAAGGGTATGGCTTTTCCCCCTAAGTTTAATGACAAAAAGGTAACCTTCTTCTTGGGGTCATTCCCCAAAACATGTGGCACTCCAATAATACTCGGTCCTTATCTTCATCTTTGGGATTTTTTCTTACTTGGAATCCTTTGTGTGGCTTCTATATTCTTCATGTCTAGGATGGCGGCTGTTGTTCAGCCTTCTTTGTTGCTTTGCAACCAATAAATTTTGCTATTTTCTCCATTTTACATTTTCGAGTCAAAGAAGAGTGCATCCTTGATCACATATTTTGTTGAATATAAGGAGATTATGCTTCATATCTTAAACCAATAGGACTTTTCCTCCTCGCTTAAATTTTCACTTGAAAGCTTTACTAGAACCATTTTCCAAGTATTTTGGTAGATGAGTCATCTCTAAATGAAACATTTCCACCCTTTTCTTCAAGATGAAAATTTTCTTTGATCTCCCATCATATGAGATGAGCACCCAATCGCTCATGAACCATCTACTTTCTCTTTGCATTCCTTAGCTTAATTAATGTTACTCGACAATTTTCATTGTGTGGAATTTCTTCCTTTTCCATGCTATAGTTGGTATGTAGACATTTAGCATATGATTATCTTTCTTCATCTCTTGCAACTGCGGTTTTGTGACCAAATATTAAGACTTTGTAACATACAATATTTTGATCCACACGGGTCAAATGGATTATAATTTCATTGAAAGGTTCATACTTTCATATCTACCATTTTCACCATTCATGTAGCTTGCATGGTTATTTTCATTGATTCTACAATTGATTCTCTTGTCTCCAAAATTTCCACAAGTATACAAATGTCCAAGAAAGAAATTTTGATACCGGCTAAGTGATCTTCAGTGGTCCATCTAGGTTCAATGACATATTCTTCTCTATACTTCCTTCATAATGATTACTTCATACCTCGGGATGGGAGAGGATCTTCTTGATGTCTAATTCCTTTGGAATTCTAGTTTTCATCTTGTTGTTCAACTTGTTCTGAGTGTTGGTTTCACTACTTTCAACTTCTCTTGTTTTGTTGTTCTCAAACTGCCATTGTATCATAGTCCCATTCGTCGCTTGAGATCTTTGACTGCTAAGGATCTCATCTAATTTTTCTGCTTTTTTCTCAAACTCTTCAACTTTTTTGTTGTCAATAGGAGATCCCCTTTTGTGTAATCCAATTATGATTTCATTTTCTCATAATATTCTAATTGTTCCTTCCAAGCTATTAATGGTTTTTCAAGCTTGTAATTCTCTCTTCACAACTACCACCCACTTTTAAAATATGTTTTGTGTTTCTAAGATTTGGCTTCAGTTTCCCCAACATGCTCACCAAGATTCTCATCTTCTTGTTCACTCTTGCATTGTCTTGTATCCCCAAAAGGGAATCAAGGTTGGTTTCTTCAAATGAATATTCTTCAGAAATGATTTATTCTTCTTTAGAATTCTTATGATCATCATCCCTGGTTTCTTGGGTTATGAAGAGGGACTTCTCCTCTATCATATCTTCTTCATCACTCTCATCCCAGGAGATGTCATCATCATTGGAGTAGAAACTCTTTTATTGTTGAGACTTCTCTTTTATAGTAAATGTCAATATGTCCTATTCTACCAATTAAAGCATTTGAGAAGAGACTTACCTTTGTATCTTCCACTTCCTTTCTGAACCCTTCTACAAAATTTTCTATTTCTTCACTGTCATATCCTTGTCTTTGTCTTCTTTATGGTTTTAAAAGATGCTTCATTGTTTTTCTCAAGCCACTTTTTGTACCTATTCTCATTTCATATGTCATAAGAGTCCCATGTAATTCATCCATTGTCATTTTGGTCAGTCCCTAGTTTCTTCCACTGGTGGGAGGGACCTTAGCATCATACTTCAAGAGAAGTGGATCTCAACACTTTTTGTACAACCAATGATTCAATTTGTGCCTCTTTCACCCAACTCATAGCATTAACAACTTCATCAAGTTTAAGAAGATAGGTTGCAATATTTTCATTCATCTTCAAATTTTTTAAATTCTGCTCTATGTCATTGACGCTTGACTCGCTTAACTTTTGGATCACCTCGTAGATATTCTTGAGTTTGTCCCATACCTATTTAGTAATGCTGCAACCCATCACTTCTTTCTAGCAATGGTTGCTACCATGTCGCTAGAATAACATAACCGATTTTGAATCACAACTCATAAGCTTCTTCTCATTTGATCGGTTGGAGCATTATTTGGGATTGTATAGCCATTTACAACTAAGTACCAAATGTCTACCCCAAAAATCATAGGTAAGTTTTCACTCTATCACCCTAGTATGCATAATTTCTTCCATCAAATTTTGAATCCCATTTGAAATGTGCTCACAGTCATCCATCTCCTGCTCGTGATTTTTCCAAATGGTTAACCGTTTTGAAGGCAACCCATTTAATACCAATTGTTGATATCGAGAGGGGGTGAATCGCATCGGGTACAATTTAAAACCTTTTTTCACTTATACTTAAACTATTCAAATATATCCAATGATCAATGAACAATAGTATGTGAGTTACACTAATACAAATACAAATACACAATGCACAATATATGACAAATAATCAATAGTTATTGGTCAATGGAATTAATGACTTCTAAAAGTAGCTACAACTTCCAAAATGTAAAGGGAGGATAAACTCCTAAGAGGAAGATACAATCCTCCAATATCAAGAGAGATTTGAACTTCCATCCTTGCCCTTCCACGCAAGAATATATGAGAGATAATAAAATTTACATTAAATCATCACTATCAACCAACCATCACATAGAACCTCGTAATGCTTCCGCGGACTCTTCAACTTCTACAATTCTTCAATTTTTTTGAGTAATTGGATCCTCAGAGCTAATATTACTCAATGTATTCTCTCAAACTCCCCCACTTCACTCCTTGAATCCTCCCCAAAAAGAGGTTATAGAAAGAATGGTAGACTTTATTCAATTCTGGTCTATTAAGGAGAGTGAATTTGCACAGAATTCTCCACGTTCAATAATTAACATCCAATTATGAAACTTGCACACAAGCAACTAAAGTCCGTACTCTTTCCAATGAAATTTGTCCCACTTCATTTGGATTCTCGAAGAAGAAGTTATGACTATTTTACCTGGAACACCTGTTTATTGATTAGCTTAAGGGCTGGTCACAAACCCTATCTTCCACAGAGTGTATCTCCATAATTGTAGTGAATCAAGAGCTAAAAGTTTTACCATAGGTACCTTGATATGTCTTATCAATACCATAGCAATTTCACCATCTGAATCATTCTATAAAAAAATGTTATAGAAAAAATGGTAAGATGACCTGAAAATAACATACCTTAGAACACATCACCAAAAGACTTCATCTTTCCTTGAAATCCGGCCTTCGTTTCTTCTTATTTCCTCTAAAATTTGACTTGTATCAAATGAATGTATAATTATGTTTATTTATACCATTTATGTGACTTCCTTTTAACATTAGGGCCGACCTAACACTTTCTTATTTTGTAATTATTTTATTTAATTAACTTCAGGGCCTACATGTACTTCCTTCTTCAATTCACTTTGTCATGTTCAAAAATGTATTTCTCCTCAACCATGAGGATCCACATGACGTGCCACATACCACCAGAAACAACATGATTTATACAATCCATCCATGGGTGTTGTATAGGCATGTGCATTTTCCTTGATGTCCAAATACCTTCATCAATCTTGTGGTCAAAAACCCATGACTAGGGTTGACATCAATGACAACAACCAATCTTCCAATAGTTTGGGGTCAAGTAGCTCACAATTGGGAAAGATAAGGATCATTGAAGGCTGCCAAGTTGAAAGTTTTAAAATCAAAGGGCTTATTCTCATTCCTCACATACACAAGCTCTTAAACTTAGCAATGAAGCATGTATTACCTAAACACTGGATGCAAAGCCTCATTGTACCTTTTTAGAAATGGGGAGAAAAACATTCCCTTTAATTACATGACCATTATAATTAGCCCCATTTTAGCCAAGCTATATGAAATTATTTTGGAAAAGAAGATTACCCTATGGCTAGAAATCCATGGAAAAAGAGATAAAGTCTAGGAAAAATTTAGGAGATATCTTTCATCTGTGAACCACCTTTTCACACTTAGGATAATTGTTGAGGAGTGTCACAATAAGAAAACCAAAATCATTTGTTGTTTCATTGACTTTAGAAAATATTTGGACACGATACCTATGACAAACCTTTGAAATAGGTTGGAAGAGATTAAAGTGTCTTTCGAGTTGAGGGATATTGTGATAAGGTTGTATGAGAAAATTATCACCAAGTTTATGAACATTGAGGGTTGTTCGGAGGAAATTAAATGCAATATTGGAGTCAAGCAAGGTTTTTCCTTGTCCCCTTCCCTTTTTGGCATGTAAATTGACAAGTTAGAAGATTGTTTGGAAGAATAAGATTGTGTCAGTTCAACTCTCATTGGTGTAGTCATCATTCTTTTTACGCTAATGATATAATTTTTATGGTGAGGATTCCCTACGATCTTGGAAAAAAACTAAAAATCCTCAAGTATTTCTGCTCCAATATGGGTATAATTGTTAATACTGAAAAATCAAAATTCATGATAATTAAATCCAATAATATCACCTACGATACTTACGTATATGAAAAAAAAACCTTGGAGGAAGGTCCTGCATAAAAATATCTCGAAATTGATATTCATCACAAGCTCAACTGGAATTCTAACATTGAGAAAAGGATAAAAGGAGGGTGGAAATAGTATTATGGGATTTAAAATAATTGTGAATCAATGGATCTTTGGGTATGGGATAAGAAAACATGCCTCTTTGAAACTCTTGTTACTCATGTTATTTTATATGGATGTGAAGTTTGGGGGTGCAATATCTTTGGAGAGTAATGGAGAAATATAAAGAAGTTCCAAAATGATTTTTTAACTTATAATCTCAAAATTAGTGGAAATATTCCCTATCTTATCCTCTTCACAAAAGAACGCCTTTATGTCATTGAAAACACAACTATGATTAGGTATGTATAAGAACAAGTTAAACAACATGGAAGAAGAGGAGTCTTAAAAATGCTTCAAAATCAAGATAAAACCACCTTTGGCTCAAGCGAAGATGGCATCATGTTATAGAAGTTTTTTCATCACTCCATTCATCTTGCTTTGATGGCCTTCCATTTCCCTCTGTATAGTTAAATTCCCTTTTTTGTTCACTCTAGAGCCATAAATTCATATTTTCATCCATATATGCGACCTACTAGTTAGAAAACTTGTGTATACGCATGTTGCTCCACTACAACCTGTGTACATTGGATTTTGTGCTCAAAAATTAAAAAATATGTCAGGTTTCCATGCCATATCACATGATCCATGATCCTTGACCTTCCATATATTGTAAACTCTCTTAATAGACCCTTTAATTCCATTTGAAGGCTATAAATTAAGCCATATCCAAGCCATGAGGAGGATTCAACACATTGAGAGAAAAGATACTATGGAGAAATTTCACTTCATATTGACTCTGCAACCCTTTGTACTTGAAAGCATGAACTTCTTGTGTCCAACCCCCAAGCTCTTTCTATTTTGTGATGGAGAAATTCATTGACTTATAATTGTGACCTTGCCTTTGTAGAGGATTGAAGTGGTGGAGGCCCAACTTAAGGGACTTAGTTTCTCAGTTCCAATATGTGTCATTATAGAATTTTGTCACCTGTGTACTTTTGTTGATTACATTAATAGAAATACTATTTTCTCATCCAATTGATATCTTGCAAATATTTTTATTTCTTTCTATGGGAATATTTGTTATGTATGTTAATGGATTATGCTAATTTGTATGCTAACATTATATATCATCATCACATGCTTGTATATCTTGGTTGTTGAGGACAAGTTGCAAGTATAAATATTTGGGTCTTATACTCGATGGTGGTCTTATTTGAATGTTTATATGAGGTAGGATTCTATCCTTCTATTGTTAGCATTTCATTTATAACATACTTGATATTAGAGTTGAATTTTGGGTGTCGTTCCATCTGTTGTGGTTTACCCCTAGCCATAGAGAGATTTTCCTCGTAACAAAATTGGCAACTCTACTAGGGAATATCCTTTTTGGGGTATTGGGTGTTTTTCTCCTTGATTTTATCTCTGTTTGCCTAAGTTTTTGTGTTGCATGTTTCTTGTTATCCTGTATCCTTCCTTGTATCTAAGTTTATTGGCCTAACCCTTACTCTAGCAGTGTCTTTTTTGGCATATGTGGTTTTCCCTTGACAACCACATACATACACTAGTTGTTTGTATTTAGGGAATGTATATACGCGTTTGTTCCTTAAACAATTGCGTACATCATCTCTTGAGTCTTTTTTGCTGAGTTTGGTGTTTGTTGGGTGAGTTTTACTGGTTGTTGAGACTTCTTAGGTCACTATTCTAATTGTTAAGTTTCTAGAGAGAGATAGGAAACCTTTTTTATTGTTGAATTTTTGGGCAAACTCCTTTCTTCTCATTATTTATCATTTGTTGTCCTTGCATTATGGTATGGGTAGTTGCTTCTTGTTATCTTTCTTATCTTGTCTCCTTTTTATTGCAGTAGGATATTCCTGTGAGGTTGTTATTTAGTCTTTGCATTTTCTTTTCATTACATCGAAAATACAAAAATATTTATTTTATTTCATTTTGCTCATGGAATTTGCACTTTTGGTTACTTTGCATTGATTTTGGCATATTAGGAAACACTACATTTCATTGAAATCATAGAGATTGCATTTTGGAAAACAACATTTAGAAGCATACCATCTCATTGAAAATCAAGACTAGTACTTAACAATGTTTTTACATTTTCTTCTTTTTATATATGCTGATTCATAATACCATCAGTTTCATGATTGCACCTCTTGAGTAAGAAGAATCCATTCAAGTTAACGTTTATTATTAAAAAAAATTAGAAACTATTTTATTTTTCAGGGTACAAAAACACGCATATAACTTAGGGCCTTGGAATAGAATTTTGTGAGTAAACTTCTCCAAGGCTATAAAAATGAACGTATGTGTCTAAACAAGGAGTGGTGAAACCAATTATATAATTGATGTCCTCAGGAAGCTCCACTCACACCAGATTTAAGCACAAGGTCGTGCAAAGTTGGTTGCAGAGATAATCCTCTAATACCTTCCTAGCGTCAAATATATTTTGGGGGTTCTATTTGTATCTAGGGGTCTCACTAGTTCCTTTACCTCCGTGAGAGACGATGCTTTCAAGATTTTTATCTTTTTTGTCCTTCCCATATGGTGGAACGGACTTGTGACTTCTTGCCTGAGCATTGGTTATATAATGGTGACTTTAGTTTCTTGACATGGGTAGCCACATAGGTTACTTGTAGGGGTTATTATAGAGGTACCCTGAGTCAAATAAGTGTCAAAAAACACAAAGACTTTATGGAGGATTTCCTCTCTGAAGAGATATAACCTACTGCACTATGAAGCCTACGAGGGTCCTTATAAATGATTATGACACCTCCACTCTATAGTTGCAAAGTATCAGGACCCTCTTGGGTAAGACATACCTACTTTAGTTCCGGAGGTCCTTTTTATCCATCATATCCTATTTGTATGCATTGGTTGTTAGCTTTATTTAGGAGTGCGCTCTCTGATTATTAGTCATCCTTAAGATTTTTTATTGTATCTTGGGTCTTGAGTCATTGTGGAGAAAGACCAACCTCCTCACCAATCTCTTCCTCTTTTGAATCCACCACCATGTCTTGATCCTTTACCAGAGCCACCTCCTAAAATGCATAGAGTTAATAAGAGTGGTACATATATATCCACCTCCTAGGCTCATGATCGTCCTACCATGAGTACTGATTTAGACATGAATGTCTCGGCTAGTACTTTGAATCCTACAACCATTGTGATTAGTGGGGTCCTTTCCACTCCCTTATCATCGATGATTTCAATTCTGGAGGCTTCCTTATCCAATGTTACCCAACCCATGGTGTTTTCTCAGGCCATGGGAACAAATTGTTTTGGATTTCCATACTATATGCTGAATTCTTGTTGTAACACCCCTTTTTCCACCTGTTTGTAAATATAATTATATGGGCGAAGAGACCTATGGAAAACTCAATATGTGTGAATGTTTGATTTAATGGACCTTTGTATAAAAGTTAAATGAATGTAATTTTTGTTATTTACTAGAAAATGGATAAGTGTTGCATGACTACTGGAAAGGGGATGTGCTAAGAGAGACCACAAATTATATGAAAGAAAGGGTGAAGGGATCCAGGAATGGTTGTGTTAACCTCCACCAAACCAATACCTTACTTGATTTAATTTCTTATAACCAGAACATACCTCTAACCCATAAATGAATTACAGTCAAGCTGGTAGGTGGGAAGACCTCCTCAAGAGTTAATGAGGGGTTGGGGCAGAGCACCCATCTATAAGGCTTTCAAACCTGACCACAGACTAGGAATTTGAGCCACACACAATCTTTTTGAGGAAGGCAAGAAATGAAGGTGTGGTGGGCAGAGGAAGGCCTGCGAAGAGTGCAAAGACGAGAGATTGAGCTCTTGTGTTTAGAAAGAATTGATAAATGAGCGTGTTCTGGTCACAGGAAATGGCTAGCAGGGTTATGATACAAGATGATAAACAAGGTTGTTGAGTGACTGAGGAAGTACTCAGGCGATCCTCCTTTCTTGGTATAGTGAAAATCATTGCCAAGATCCTACGGGAGGAGGAGAGTAACCTTTGTCCCTACTTTCGTTGAGCTAAAAGAAAGGATTATATCTCAGAGCATCGTGGTATATATTAGGAGTGGCTAGTGGTAAATCCATGAGGAGTGACCGATACTATGGTTGGGTGGAAACAAGCACACCTTTCAGTAGTCGCTTCATGTTATCTAGTTATGATAAGTGTTTTCATACTCTATGAATTGAATTGGGAATAATCGATGCATGCATGTATTTAAATATCTACAAATGGTTTATGTATTGAAATGGTTAAGTTATGTGTATGCGTTTGTTTCCTTGAGAATCTTATTCTTTTGCTTGATTTTTCCATATTCTCCAATTTAACCCTTGAAGGTTTTTTTCCCTGGGAATTACCTAACAGTTCTAGAGTCAGAGAAAGCCTCTTGGCACTTCTATCGTCTCGTTAATTCCATGATATTTCCCTGCCCTACTTCATAACTTAAAGTTCTGCAAACTAGGAAGGTGCTTCCTTAAAACCAGTAGTCTAAGACACCTTAGGCTCGAGCCCACGAACTTAACCAAATCTTGGCTAAGAGTAGATCTTATAGCCCTAGATTCATAGAGGGTCCATATGACTAGGGTATAGGAACCTACTGATAATCCCTAAAGGATATATCTCTTGATGGTTTCCGAGCTTCGGGAGATCGAAGCCTTGGGATGTCAAACTTTACGATTGTCAAAATTACCCGAATGTCTGAGTCATGAAATGTTGTTATTTATTGATTTGGGGAGTCCATTCTCGACCATCCAATCATCTAGTGGAAAGTTTCGCACATGGTACCTCGACGTAGTCCTGCCTCGGGAAAGAAAGGTGGTAGTGAAGCCAAAATCTCTGAAGGTTGGAGCCATGAGGTTACCAGGACCTTTGATCGGAGGAACCTTTGGGTTCCTTCCTAACCATTGGATCTGGGCTATGTTCAACCCAATGCTGACCAACCTCAGGAGAAAAGAGGATTCTGCACCACCAAACCCCCGAACGTTGAACTCCCGAAGTAACAAGAGTCGTAGATCCATCGATCTTCGTGGTCGGATCTCGACCATGAAATTGAAGGGATGTTGGAAGGCTGTGAGTTTGGGGTGACATGACATAGTGACGTAACCCAAGAACATGTGGACCTCAGTTTGAAATGCCACATGTTACCCATATTCGTACGTATCACATACCCGATTGATCCAGGAGGCTCCCCAGGCTCAGAAAATGCTCAAACATCAAAGTTCTCAGAATTGGATGAAACCAATTCCATCGCGACCGTCTCGTCGCGCTGATTCATGCCATATATTCATTTCCTCAAAATAGACTCTAGATGTGAAACATATCACATGACAATAAGATTCTTCTATGGCAAAAGTCAATGGTCAACTGGAAAATGAATAAGTGCCACACGGCCCAGACATGGGCAGCCACGTGGCACTTCACTACTGGTTGGCATGTGAAAATTATTTGGGGGTCCATGGGATTTGAACCTCTGACCCATGGCTAGCTCCAAGTCTTTGGAAAAGTTCAATTACCAACCTTCCAAAAGTCAAATTTATGAAAAAAAAGCCCACTTTCCTATAGTGTTGGGGTCAAATATCCAAACGAGGGAACAAGGGGGCTAGGGATAATCCCTAGCACGTGATTTCATTACAGGAGCGTCTCCAAGGGCTAATTCTGGGTGCACCCAAGGGAATATTAGCCCAGATCCCATGGAAGGCGCCCCAAAACCAAGAGCTAACTGTTAAGGGGGTTGGTGGATAGCACTTGGAGCACTGACACTTGGCTATGTGGCCCCATGTGACCTGGTAAAGGGGGCGCGTGACCTGTCTTGGGGGATACTCTGCAATTTTGGTTTAAAAGTGTTTTTTAAACATTATAGAGGTGATTTTTGCCTAATATTATGCCCAGAAAATGGATTTTTTGAGGATTTTAGGCCATTTGAAGGGGGATTTGATCCCAGAAAGAGGCCATATATTGATGGAAGTTGGGATTCCTCATTTGAGCCTTGAAAACTATAAGAACCATGC
This sequence comes from Picea sitchensis, assembly GCA_010110895.2. Classification (NCBI taxonomy): domain Eukaryota; kingdom Viridiplantae; phylum Streptophyta; class Pinopsida; order Pinales; family Pinaceae; genus Picea; species Picea sitchensis. The sequence continues at coordinate 8,568 of SNQJ01S0056572.1, read as the reverse complement.
TTTTTGAATCTTGTAGGAGACTTTTTGATGTAGGGTTTTGAAGGAGCAGTTTGTAAATTTTGGCCTTTTCTCATGTTTTGAGAGGCGTTTTTCTCATGTTGTTGAGAGGATTTTGATGGTGCATGCATGAATATGAGAAAGAAGGTCTTGCAAATAAGACATGAAGCATGTAATGTAACAACAAAGAGCATTGTAAGAGAACTTTGAGCATTTTAAAGAGCAATAAAGAGGTCTAGCGCTTGGAAGCAGGCCCAGAGACATAGCCAACGATTAGTGAACTCCATTATCAACCTCTTGTCTCTTTTTCTCTTTCTCTTGTGTTGTTCTATTATCTTCATTTGCAGCATGAATATTAATGGCTAATCTCTTTATACATTAATAAGCATCAAGTAAAAGTCACATTTGATATTCCACAAACAAGATAACAAATTTATGTATTTCACATTCTTAACGATCCAATGCAAAAAGTACAGTACACTAACTTGCAATTTATCAGTAATACCTTCATTTTTTTTGGATCAAGTTTATGGTATCAGAGAATTTGGTTGTGAAGTTTTGACAGGAATTGCAAGCATTGGATGCTCACCAGAGAAAAACTCAAGCGAGGAGAAGGGCAACTTGAGGCTCTTGACACGAAGATTCAAAGGAGACCGCATAAGCAAGAGATGTCTTCACCAAGGAAATTGGGTCCCTTAAAATCTGAAAATGATTTCTTCGAGGCCTTTAAATTGATGCAAGCCATGGTAGAGGAGATTTATCATGAAAGAGGACAACAAAGAAATCAAAAAAATGAAGAAGGTAAATCTTCAGTAAGAGAAGAAGGAGGAGTTGGAATTGGTGGAGCTTTGGAACCTTCTTCTCCTTCATCCTCATCATATAATAATGAATCAAGTGTACATTCCTCCAAGGATAAGCAAAAAACTCATCATTCTTCTGATATGTCGTTATTAAAGTTAGATGTAAAGTTTCAATTACCCACTTATGATGGTGAATTAGATGCATAAAAGCTAGATAATTGGGTGAGACAATTAGAAGTCTATTGCAGGATACAAAGGATTGTTGATGACAAAACTAAGATCCAACTAGCAAGTCTCAAAATGGGAGGCACAACTCTCATATGGTGGGAAAACAGAACTGGAGATGATCTTAAGAAAAGTGGTAAAACAATCTCTTCCTGGAATTATTTTGGTATTGCATTAAAACAACAATTTTACCCTTTAGCTTACATGCAACAAGAAATGATGAATTGGCAATGTTTAAGGCAATCAAAAGGTCAAAGTGTACAAGAATATACTCAGATATTTCATAAGAAAGCTTCTAATTTGGGTATTCCATTATATACACAAGAGACACTCCTAAAATATATAGGTGGTTTACATTCTTATCTTAAGCACACTATTCTTATGCTAAATCCTTCTAACTTTGATGAAGTATGTGTACAAGCCATTCATATTGAATCTAGCAAAGGGAATCTTGGTGATAGTGTTTATATAGATACTTGGAAAAGAAAGGATGAAGGGAAAAGGAAAGAGAAGAAGACAACCACAACAAGAAAGGAGAAGCCTACTTGCAAGCATTGCAAGAAAGTAGGCCATGATGAAGATCGTTGTTGGGTCTTACATCCTGACTTGAAGCCAAAGAATTTTTCCAACCATGGAAGAAAGAATACCACAGCTACGATAGTTCAAGTGGATCTTGGATCAGATTCCGGTGATGAGACATAGGTTGTAGCTATGGGAATCTGAGGTAAACAATTTGTTGCAAGTACTATCTCTTCTAGATCAATTGATGTAAATGATGAGTGTAAAAGGAATGAACTTTTCCACATAAGAGTCATAACACATAATGTCAAAGTTGATACTCTTGTAGACAGTGGATCACAAGCCAATCTAATCAGTGAAGATGTTGTGAATAACTTGGGACTTGAAACTAAGTCACATCCTAAACTATATCCATCGAGATGGATATGTGGTGATAAAAATTTACAAGTAACCAAGCAATGTAAAATCAAGTTTGCAATCACTTCTAATTATGTTGATAAAGTAGAGCTTGATATAGTGCCACTGTACATATGTGGAATTGTACTGGGAAGCCCATACCATTATGATAGGAAAGCCATATTCTACAGGGAGGAAAATAAGTATTGCTTCAAGAAAGATGGGAAGGAGTACATTGTTCTTTCTCATCGCATGAAAACTGACAGGTCCTTTGTAGCTACAGGGAAATTAAAAAGAATGGTAAATGCAAGAAAAAGTTTAACACTTATGTCTATAATAAAACATGAAGTTAGTGATGCTAAACATGAGATGATTCCATATGTTTCAAACAGTCATGAAGTGTCACCAGAGGTACAACATGAGGTTCAACTGCATAATTTGATTAGTATTCCTATTCAAAAGAGGAAGCATGTTGTTTCATTAGCACATTTAGTATTGTTATTTGGTTTGCTTCTATTCAGTAGTGTATGGCTGCTAACAACAAAAAACTATGTAGATGTAGTTGATGGCATAATTACTTTGATAAACAATGCTATCTTAGTTTTCATGTTTGTTGTGATTATTCAAGTGATCATTATCCTAGTAGAGAGGATGGATGATACATGACAAAGTGGGGAGGCAGTACCCTCACTTCTTACCTGAGTAAAAGCAGACTTTTGGTGGTCCAAAAGCTTCCAAAGTGGGGAGGAATGATCCAGGAGGCTCCCTAGGCTCAGAAAATGCTCAAAAATCAAATTTCTCTTAATTAGATGAAACCAATTCCATCGCAATTGACTCATTGCACTGATTTCGTCCATATATTCATTTCCTCAAAACAAACTTCGGATGTGAAAAATATCGCATGACAATAAGATTCTTCTATGGAAAAAGTCAATGGTCAACTGACAAATGAATAAGTGTCACATGGCCGAGACATGGGTAGCCACGTGGCACTTCACTACTGTTTGGCATGTAAAAAGTATTTGGGGGTCCATGCGATTCGAACCTCTGACCCATGGCTAGCTCCAAGTCTTTGGAAAAGTTCAATTACCAACCTTCCAAAAGTCAAATTTATGAAACAAAAACCCACTTTCCTATTGTTTTGGGGTCAAATATCCAAAGGAGGGAGCAAGGGGGTTAGGGATAATCCCCAACACGTGGTTTCATTATAGGAGCGCAACCAAGGGCTAATTTTGGGTGCACCCAAGGGAAGATTAGCCCAAATCCCATGGAAGGCACCCCAAATCCAGGAGCTAACAATTAAGGGGGCTGACACATAACACTTAGAGCACTGACACTTGGCCATGTGGCCCCATGTGACATGGTAAAGGGGGTGTGCACCCTATATTGGGGCCTACTCTGCATTTTTGGTTTAAAAGTGGTTTTTAAACATTACAAAGGTGATTTTTGCCTCACATTATGCCCAGAAAATGGAGTTTTTGAGGATTTTAGGCCATTTGAAGGGGGATTTGATCCCAAAAAGAGGCCAGATCTTGAGGGAAGTTGGTATTCCTCATATGAGCCTTGAAAACTATAAGAAATAGGCTTTTTGAAGCTTTTAGGAGACTTTTTGATGTAGGGTTTTGAAGGAGCAGTTTGTAAATTTTGGCCTTTTCTCATGTTTTGAGAGGCGTTTTTCTCATGTTGTTGAGAGGATTTTGATGGTGCATGCATGAATATAAGCAAGGAGGTATTGCACAAAATAAATGAAGCATGTAATGTAACAACAAAGAGCATTGTAAGGGAACTTTGAGTATTTTAAAGAGCAATAAAGAGGTCTAGCACTTGGAAGCGGGCCGAGAGATGTAGCCAATGATTGGTGAACTTCATTATCAACCTCTTGTCTCTTTTTCTCTTTCTGTTGTTCTTTTCTATTCTCTTCATTTGCATCATGAATATTAATGGATGATCTCTTTATACATTAATAAGCATCAATTAAAAGTCACATTTGATATTCCGCAAACAAGATAACAAGTTTATGCATTTCACATTCTTATCGATCCGATGCAAAAAGTACATTAAACTAACTTGCGATTTATCAGTAATACCTTCATTTTTTTGGATCATCGATATACCTACTGGAGCAGGACAGGTGTCACCCCCGATGAGGGTGCATGTCACCGTTGGCCCTTCCAAGTTTTAGCCCCTGGTACATGCCCACCTAGCCCAAGTGGTTGATGAAGTGATCGGAACTCCGGGATTCCATCCTAGTTGTTGACATCGTGAGACACTTGACACCAGATACTGTACTTCGGAGGTGAGACACTTTAGAGGAATTAAATCTTGGTGCTTCTAAAATCCTTGAAGATCAAAATAATGGAGAGAATATTAATCGTTTGTCATTTGGGGCCACCTAAAAAGAGATCTTCTACTTCATAGGATAACTACTTCAGAGAAAAGTGTAATGAGAACTCTCAAAGGTCGAAGTTCACATCAACCATCAATCTCAGAGGATAGGTGTTAGGAGATATAACACTCTAGAAGGATTTCCCTTCGAAACTTTGTGGTTGTGAGTACATTGGAATTAGTTGAAGAATATACTCCTAAAATAAGCATGGCCCATTGATCTTGAAAGAAAACGAGGACCGTTGATTTCCGTAAGCATACCCAGAATCTGTCGATTCAGAAAATCAGAAGATTTATGGTGTCATAGGTCAAAACCTCCAGAGTTCGAATCTCTGAAGCACCAAAATAGGTGTTTGTTGTTTTTGCATCTGGTCATAGCCTGTAGTCATATGCGATTGTAACCAAAGGAAGAGGCTAGGTCGGGAATTCAAATCAGAAGGTCAAACGTCAAATTCCTCGTTATACTGTGAGTTAGCTAAGGACCAAGTCCAGTCATTGGATTGGTTAGTGGATGGATTTCCACCATAGGATTAGGAATGGTGGAAGCTATGGGATATCGAAGAAATAGGTAAAATCATATTGATTCGAATCCACGTGAAATCCGTGTGGTCTTGACCAATGAACACTTGAGGAACTTGGGAGAGGTATTTCTACCAGCTTTGAGCTTAGTTTTGAGCATGAAGACCATGGCTATAAATATCTAGACGATAAGAATGGGATAGAGAACCCGAATGGAGGATTTGATTTCTTAATAAGAACAAAATTTCGATGCCCAACCATGGGTGTGTTACAAATTGGTATCAGAGCATGGTTACAACACTTGTCCTTCTTGGGCTCATGGACGAGTCACTTAAAAACCATGTTTAAATAAACTCTTAAGAGAGACACCCTACCTTACCTCTTTCCTAAAGAGTCTGGTTAAACTATTACTAAAGAAGCAATTGAAAAGTTTCTAATATGTGTGTGTATTTAAGAAATATGAACTATGTGTTGTTCATAAACTTATAGAATGTTAGCTAACAACAAGTTTTTTGTCAGCACTCAAGGAGTCATTAAACCACAGGAAACTACAAGCATAAAGGATGGTGATGTGCCATGAAGTGGGGGATGGCTCCCATAATAGAGATGAAGAATCTGACAAGAGGAGGGCGATGGAGACCCCTCCAGATCTGGCTTAAACTATAAGGAGCCTCATGGATGAATTACATATTTACAAGGCCTACAACGAGAGATTGATAAAGGAGCAACAAAAAAAATGGAAATTAATGCAGTCTTGCTACAGATCTTATTCGATATATAAAGGAAGTTGCAACATGGATCTGTAACTAGTCATGTGGATCGACGACATACGCAGAGAAGTCAAATTCCACCTGAGATAGGAAAACATGGTCCCATGAGTGGACACACTAGGAGGAGTACCTCAAGGAAGTTACAACATGGAGACAGGGGAATCTCATCGAGAGAGTCCTCTGGAAATGAAATTGGCAACTTTGAGGGATCTTCTAGTAGCAAAAATAGTTCACATTCTCAAAGGAAAGGAAAGAAGCGAAAGCATTCCAAAATTCATGACCCCGAAGAGTTCAATAAATCCAAACCATCCTCTTTCAATGGAGATATTGATAATGGGGAAGAGGCAAAAGCTTGGCTGCATGGTTTAAAGAAGTACTTCAGATTCCATGACTACTCTGAAAACTTGAAGGCTCGAATATCCATCTTCAACCTGAATGGAAAAATTCCATTTGGTGGGAAGACCTTAAGAATGTGAAAGGAATCTATGAAGAGGACTTATCATGGAAACAATTTGAGAAACACTTCAAGAAGAAGTATCTATCACATAAATACTTTGATGGGAAGACTAAGGAGTTCTATGAACTCAATATGGGACAACTTATCATAGAGGAATATGTCAATAAATTCCTTCAGCTACTGAGGTATGTGCCCTACATAAAATATGAAAAGGTAAAAGTGCAACGATTTATCATTGGGTTACCTCACACCTACCAGAACATGATTGATTTTGATGAGCCAAAGAACTTAGAAGACACTATCTGGAAGGAAATGTATTTTTATGAACCCTTTGAGAGTAAGACATAAGCTCATGAGGAGTGGAAGAAGAAGAGTAGTCTGGGATTCAAGAAGAAGGAGCATAAATCCTCAAGATTTAAGAACTATAGGAATGATTCTAGGATAATAATTGTTACCCAAAGTGTGTATCAACAGAATTTCCCCTCCCAGAGTGGAAATAAACCTTTTGGATCAACCCCAGGAAACAATGATAACCCAAAGCAAGAACCATTGAAATGTTGGGGTTGTGGAGAAGAACATCTACTAAGGGATTGCCTACACAAACAAAAAAACAATAGGAGAGTCTACAACATCCAAGAATCTACCACAGTCAATGATGTGCCTAGGAGCATGCCATGGATTTATGCATCTTTGGATAATAAACAAGCCGACCACCAAGCTTCAGTGGTGGATATGGAAGGTATGATCACCAATTGTCTAGTTTCTATTTTAATTGACCCCGATTCTAATTTGAGTTATGTGGCCCCTCAGACTGTTGATAAGTGTAAACTACAACTAGTTAGACATGTTAAGCAATGGTTGGTACAACTAGCCACTGGAACCAAAAGAAAAGTAGCAGAGGTCATACCATATTTCCAATTCATCATGGATGGATTTCCCACCCGAGCGACCCTTAACATACTTACCCTAGGATATTATGAATTGTTGATTTGTATGGAATGGTTAGCTTATTATAAAACTAAGTTGGACTATTACCATAAAACTTTAGAATGTGTAAATGAAGAAGGGATAAAGACAACCCTCCAAGGGATTCAGAATCTTGTCTCAGCAAGACGAATATCATCCCTTCAAATGAAAAAGTATTGCAGAAAGGGATGCCCTCTATATGCAATACAAGTGTTGGAATATATTGATGGTGACAAACCGAACCTAGAGGACCACCCCATCTTAAGAGAGTATAGATACGTATTCCCAAAAGAGGTACTGGGTCTACCTCTGAGAAGAGACATTGACTTCTCGATAGAACTTGTACCAGAAGCAGTGCCAGTGTCTATAGGATGAGTACGCTTGAGCTAGTTGAGCTAAAAATACAACTAATGGAAATGATGAAAAAAGGCTACATCCGACACAGTGTGTCTCCATGGGGAGTACCATCCTTGTTTGTGAAAAAGAAAGATGGAACTCTCTGACTGTGCGTAGATTATAGACAACTCAATAAGATAACCATAAAGAAAAAGTACCCCTTACCAAGAAGCAATGACTTGTTCAACCAATTAAGGGGTGCTTCCATTTTCTCAAAGATCAACTCAAGGTTTGGATACCATCAAGTCCGAATCAAGGATGAAGACATCCACAAAAAAACCTTCAGGACAAGGTATGGTCACTATGAATTTTTGGTGGTGCCCTTTGAATTAACCAATGCCCCTGCCACTTTTATGTGCTTGATGAATAATGTACTTAAAAAATTTCTAGATAGATTTGTATTAGTTTTCATTGATGATATTCTAATCTACTCCAAGAACAGAGAGGATCATGAATAACATCTTAGACTTGTACTTCAAGTACTAAGAGAGCATCATCTCTACATTAAGTTTAGCAAGTGTGACTTTTTCTAGAAGCAAGTCCATTACTTAGGCCATGCTATTTCTAAATAAGGAGTGGAAATAGACCCTAACAAGATCAGATCTATTATGGAATGGACTGCCCCAAAGGATGTGTATGATATCAAATCCTTTATGTGATTAGTAGGATATTATAGGATTTTTATAAAAGGATTTTCCAAATTGGTTGTCCAATCACTACCCTTCAAAAAAATGGGGTTAAATTCACCTGGACATCAGAATGTGAAGAAAGATTTTAGGAACTGAAATACCTTTTGACCCATGTCCTTGTGCTGAATATTTCAGACCCTGATAATGACTTCCTCGTGTGCACAGATTCCTGCAAGGAATGACTCAAAGGAGTCCTTATGCAAGAAGGGCATGTAATTTTCTATGAATCCAAAAAATTAAATGAGAAAGAAATAAATTATGTGACCCATGATCTAGAGTTGGCTTCCATAGTGTATGCTTTAAAAATGTGGAGGCATTACCTCTTGGGTAGGATATTTGTACTTATGACAGACCATTGTGGGTTGAGGAACCTATTTGATCAACCAAAACTCAATGCGAGACAAGCTAGGTGGATGGCTCTCCTTAGTGAGTTTGATTTAGAAATGAAA
>SNQJ01S0056570.1:62253-92311 GCA_010110895.2 Picea sitchensis | reverse complement strand
TATGTGTGCCAACTCATCCACTACTTGTCTCAACCATGTACCCAATATGTACCTCAACCATATACCAAAGACATATACCAATATAACCATAAAAAAATTCTCTATTAACCGAATACTATAAACCATTACATCAAACCATGTGCCACAACCTCACTGTTATACAACCTCTATCTGTAACATACATCAACAAAAAATCCCTTATCAATTTTATCATCCAAATCTAATTTGTAACTCTGTAACAGACCTGGTGAATATGATCACATACCTCCAAACCTTCCTTAACTTTAACAACAAGAAACTAGCATTTTCATCAAACTTTACTTTAGTCTCACATGACTAATTTTGGATTAGTCAACAACCCTAACTTGCAATACTCATAACTATGTACCTATAATGAATAAAGATCTAAAAATGGTGCACAATATTCTTTAGTGTCTTTTATGCAATTCCTCCATATTTCAGTACTTGGAACCTCTTAGAAAAGGAGTTATAGAAAAAATGACATACCTTGTTGAATTCTGGCTTATTCTATAGAGAAAACTTGTAGAGTGTTCCCTGCATAGAATATTTGTTGTATGGATCTGAAAATGGTACAAAAAATACTAAAGACTATACTATAACCAATACATTTGGCCTTACTAAATTTGGATTTGTTATGAAGAAGTTATGACATTTTTACCCGAAACACTTGTTTTAGGCTAGTTTCAGCCACAAACCCTATTTTCCACATAGTGTAACTCCAAAAACCCAATGACCCACAAGATTAATTGTTTATCATGACTACTTGGATATTTTTCCTCAATGGCCTCCCAATTTCACTGTCTGAATCATTCTAGAAAAAAAATTATTGCGAATATGGTGAGATGACCTGTAAATAAAATACCCTAGAAAGCATCAGCAAAAGAATTTATCCTCCCTTGAATTTGGACCTTCTTTACTTCACCTTCCCTTTGAAATTTGACTTAGATATTCTTTGGTTATCTCAGTCACTTGTATATATTCAATATGATCAAAGTATACCACCGAGATTTGCAAATGATGCTCTGCAAGGTTTAGGGTTTTAATGCTCCGAACCCCTCTGGCCTGACCTCTTCTGACCTTCTCTGTACACGTTGTTCGTTGCTGCTCAATGGCTTTGAACGACACAAGAACATGGACACAGAGGGGGGGGGTGAAATCCCCCTCTTACTGTAACGTTGCAACAAATGACCTGAAAACACCAGAGCGCGTTGTCCGACCTTTGAGCCGCCTTTGCACATGCGAGAACAATACCTGCAATAAGAAATGGATGGAAGAAAGGAAACAAATATGGATGCAGAGTCCTCGCATCCAAAGTCATATCGAGTCTGGATACCCGACAAATGCATCCCCCAAGCCCTGATTGTGCCTAGGTATGTTATCAAAACCACTAGGATAGGGGAGCACATGCAGTTCATGAGGGACCATGCCCTGATAGGAAAATTCCTAGGTCTCTGGCCCTCAGAAAAGGGCCTAGCTTGTTGGATCAAGGCATGGTGGAACCCCAAGGGAGACTATGAGCTCCAACTAAGCTCCAAAGTATTCTTTACAGTAATATTCTACAGCCTAGAGGACAAGGACTGGATCTTTGAATGAGGGCCGCATTTCTACAACTCTGTTGGCCTCTATTTGTGATTCTGGAAAGATCACTTCTACCCAGAAAAGAAAACCTTCACCTACGCACCGGTATGGATTTGTCTCTATTCCCTACCTCAAGAGTTTTGGTTAGAGGAAATTTTAATGGGCTTAGGTAATACCTTGGGTAATTACATCAAATCTTCATAAGCTACCAAACAGAGAAAATACACCTCTTACGCAAGGATATGTGTCTATATGAACATCTCCAAAGACCTGCCAGAAACAGTTACCCTAGAATACCAAGACGAGGAATGGGCCCAAACCATAGATTATGAACACATCCCTTTCAGATGTAGAAAATTCCATGAAATGGGCACCTTTTCAGAGAATTCCCTCTAAATGCCCCCTCCAAAAGGGAAGCCAAAGAGAAATCAAAGGAAGGATTCACCTAGGTTTCAAATCGAAGAAAACAAGATAAGAAGAAGCCCACAACCAACAACGGAAAAAATAACCCAAACAACAACTCATTTGAAGCCCTTAACCGCCTTCCAGAGGCAGAAGAGGCAGAAACCCCCCACAATAACGTGGGGAAAGATCTCAACAAGCATAAGGAAGATCATTCATCTCCGGGCATCAAACTCCAATAAACCAAGTAGACCCACAAGCTCACCCAATCTCAGGAAAAGAACCAGAAAGAGAAGAAGACACAGTCATGGAAATGGATGAGCAGGACCTAGCATAAATCGACGTAGACAGGCTAGAAGAGGCACTCAACAAGAAGGATATCCAAACCCTACCAGAGGACCAACTTAGGAAAGTTCACAAGGTATTTATGGACTCATCAGCAGGAGCCATATCTAGGTTGGGGATCAACATAGACCCAAAATTAGATCCAAGAATACACCCAAAATAAAACAAGTGAAGAGGAAGAAAATCATCTCACCAACTAATAAAGGAGGTGGGAAACTATATGATCAACTCAGGACAGATTCACAAGCTCTCAGAGAGATCCTTTTCCCACCCACCAAACTTTTAACTATGAATATCCTGACCTGGAATATCAGAGGCCTAAATGGAAGATCCAAGTAAAGGATTCTTCGAAACTGCATCAAATAGGAAAACCCTAATATATTCCTTATACAAGAGACAAAATGTGTAGGGTAAAATATAGAAAATATCATCAAAATATGTTGGCACAACTGTGAATCCTATGAAACGGATTCAAAATGGGCTTTAGGAGGCCTGGCCATCCTATGGAATCCTGCTACAATCATCCTAGATCAAGGCTTCTCCACTCCAAGCATCATCACAATGCACTACAGAGCCATAGGTTCGGACAAGGAGGGAATGATCACAAATGCCTCAAGGCTTCTCCACTCCAAGCACCATCACAATGCACTACATAGCCATAGGTTCAGACAAGGAGGGAATGATCACAAACGCCTATGGACTGCAGAACAACCAAGACAAATACCTCTTTCTTCAGAGCTTGGCTTACCTAGGCTCTTTAGCCGAGCGCAAGCAATGGATAATAGGAGGTGACTTAAACATGATTCTCACACTGGAAGACAAAATAGGGGGGGAGAAATTCCTGGAGTCGGACAGCAGAAAATTCGAGGAACTCATAGAGAACCTCAGATTGGTAGACATAGAGAATGGAAATGGCATATACACTTGGACCAACAAAAGATCGGGTCACCAACAAATAACATGTAGGTTTGATCGCTTCCTCATTTCGGAAACTCTCCTTTTGGAAGGCCCCCTAGTAGATTCCAACATCCTCCAGAAGGCAGGCTCAGACCATTAGCCAGTTCAACTCTTGGTTGACACTATTTCCACCCCCAAGCTTAAACCCTTCAGATTCAAATTTTTTTGGCTCTCCCATCCAGACTTCTAGGAGCTAGCCCATCATTGGTGGAGCACTGTGAAAATATAGAGGGGTACACAAATTTATTGCTTCAAGCAAAAACTCAAACATTTTAAACAACAGGTGCGCAAATGGAACAAAGAAGTCTTTGGGAACATTTTCCAGGGAAGGAAAATGCTGGAACAAAAACTAGAGGACCTTTAGGGACGAATCATTCATGCAGGAGACACAATCACTCAGTAGCAGGAGGAGAATGAACTCAAAAGGAAACTAGAAGAAAGACACAAGCATGAAGACACCCAGGATGGACAGATTTTAGTGAAGCCTCCAACACCACCTTTAATCTGGCCAAGTTGCAACTCTTCTTTTTTAATACTCCCGAAGCAATCCAACAACACCTTTATCAAATTCTGAATACCCCTGTCTACACTCTTCCCTCTCGCTACCTGAGACTCCCTCTCTCTGGCTCAGCAACCAGAAACATCTCCTGGGATTCTCTCCTACTCTCCATTACCAACCGTCTTAGCAACTGGACCTTTTGTTCCCTCAACCTTCCAGCCAGAATCATTCTCCTAAAGTCAGTCCTCCAATCCATCCCAACTTACCTCTTCTCATCCCTAGCTTCCCCCCAATCGGTCATAAAGAAAATAAGGAATCTGCAAAGAAACTTTTTTTGGCATGGACACAACCCGAACAAAAAATGGGCCCTAGTCAGCTTGGACAAAGTCTGTAAGCCCAAATCTTCAGGTGGTCTAGGCCTTCGAGACCCTGGGAAATTAAATAGTACCATGTGAGCAAGAATTTGGTGGATATGGCTCAAAACACCAGTAGAGATCTGGGAAAAACTATGGAAATGCAAATATGCCCCACATACGCATCAAAGCCATCTTATAAGAATGCAAGAGAAAATTCAAGGCTCCAACATCTCGAATGCGGCCTGGAAAAACCGACCAATCATATAGGAACATGCTTTATGGGAAGTTCTCAATGGGAAGGCTGCTCTATTTTGGACGGATTCCTTGTAGCAAATGCCACCCCTACAACTGGAAGAAACTCTAAAATCCTAGAAAAATCACATTCAAGATCTTGCCACTCTCAATGTGGCAGATTTGTGGACAGATACCCCCAACAACTCTCCCTGGCGATGCTGGAAATCTACCCATCAGGAAATCCAAGTGGCAATGGATTGTGATCTGTAGTACTGGAAACAAGCAACATCCCAAAGGAGAATTCATAAAAGCACAGACCAAGACATTCTCGTATGGGGATACACACCTCATGGAAGCTTCACTCGCAAGGAGGGATACACTCTTCAGGAGAAATTCCATAATCTTCAAAAATATATCATTTGGACAACAATATGGAAATCAAAACTCTGGCTCAAAATCTCTACATTCCTCTGGCTTCTACTTTAGAACAAGATCCTAACCTGGGACAATATTCAAAGATGAGGTTTCATTGGCCCCTCCATTTTCCATCTCTACCATCTCCAGGAAAAAACCATGGAGCACCTCCTAAATAACTTTCCATTCAGTGAGAACATCTCGAACCAGACCACTCAGCTCATGAGAAGAGCCATATGAGTTAAAAACAACATCATAAGCACCATCAGGGATTGGGGCTCTGGTTCCTTCAATAGTCCTATCCTGAACAGAACCTAGAAACTCTTACTAGGCTTCATAGTATGGAAACTATGGAAAGAGAGGAACAAAATAATATTTCATTCCCAACCCTCTCCTCCCACCCTCCTCTGGAATACAATCCTCCTGCATCTCCAGGAAACTCTTCAGCTACAATTGTGGACCAAGGAATATTTCCCCAATGACCCATGCGATCTCTCGCTCCTCAACTCTTAGGGCTTCTCATTTGCACACTCCACCCCTCCTCAATAGCCCCCGCTAAATTCAAAATCCCTCAGTCCCTCCAAGTGGCTCCCTCCCCCGCCTGGATTCCATAAAGTAAACTTTTATGGTGCATCAAAAGGCAATCCAGGACACTCAGGCTATGCAATGGTCATAATAAATATCATGGGCCAAATTCAAAGCCTCATTGCAGAAAATATCGGACATGACACCAACAATTCAATAGAAATTTGGGGTCTAATCAAAGGAGTACAAATGGCTCTAGATCAAAACCTCACCTGTCTTATCATTGAAGGAGACTCCAAAATCATAATAGACTTGGCAACAAAAATCCTGAATGGAAGAGATATAGGGAAAATAACTTCCACTTGGTGCCTCCTTGGTCCTCTTTACAACTTCCAGGCACTTCTTATACCCTCTCTAATTCTAACCCCCTCACACATTTGCCGAAGTGAAAACAAAGTTGCAGAAATACTGGCCAATGCAGGGGTTGACCCTATGCAACAAATCATTCTCCACGAATCCAGGCAGTCCCAAAGCTAATCCCTCTGGATCCAATGCAAGGAGCTTGCCCAACTAGACTACCTAGAAATTCTTCCAAGTCAGAAATGATCAGAAGCTCAGGAGAGAGGGTGATCGTAAGCGTCATCACAGAAGATCAACAACCGACAGATGATTTCGGGAACTCGGCAATCGGGAGTCCGAAGCATAGTAGAGAAAGCTATTGTTTCGACATTGTGAAGCGCAAAGTCACGGAAAGATCTCAACCATTGGTTGCGGGCCATCGTGGACCGTTGATTTGTTTCGAAGGTTTCGGGGATTTGGACTTCGGGAAAACTGTGAAGGCTTTTTTGTGTACATAGATAGAATACAGGCCTTTTTTGTAAGCTTATAGTCATAATTAATATAAGGATCCACTTTTTTATTTATAAAAAAAAAAATATGATCAAGTTTTATTAAAATGAGAGAGTACTGCCTCTTATTTATACTTTCATTTATCTTCCTCAAGAGGTTGCCTTTTAACCATCTTAACCCACTTTCCTTATTTTAGGGTTAACCCACTTCTAACCACATGTCCACTTAGTAATTTCTCCATTCTTTGTATTATTTAAATAATTTATTTTGTATCCACTTGACTTATAGTTTAGTTGTTGTTAGATACAGTGTGGATCAATAGATCCTCTTGAAAATTTTCCCGTCGTTCCATATTTTCTCCATCTGAAGGATATAAAATGAGTGTGTTAAAGTTACCTCCTTGATCTCTAAATAAAGTGAAGATAATCTTACCATTCCCTGGAAACTTTTTGAGATATGAATACTCCAACCAATCTGCAATCCTATCATAATACATGCAATTACTAACATGGGATTGTTTGAAATAATTCACATGCGAAAAATATTCCTGATGAGAATAAAGTATTAGACTATCAAGGAAAGAATCTTGTAAAAAGGTCGAATCAAGATGGCGAGAACTTATCATGATTCTCGATCCGAAAATAAGTGTCTCATTCTATTGAAACTTTTCATTGAGCTTATATATTTCAAGGTTAACTATTTGAGGTGAACTAAATGGAACGACCAACATTTTTGAATAATCATCATTGGTAGTAATATTTGGCTGATTATACTTGTCAACCTCAAATAATTGATCATGGAAAAATTTAGATCCTTCTTGAAACACAAATTGAGATGAATCAATGGAATATGCAATTTGAGACTCTTTCAAATCATTTCTTGATTTACCCACAGATAATTGATGAGAATAATAATTAATATGTTCATGGGTAGAATTATTTTCCTCTTTATATTATATTCGGTAATCTCTTTGTACCTGATTATATAATGTTGAATTCTCTCCAAGGTAATATGGAACACGCAATTGCACAACATTAGGATCGAAAATATCAGGGTACAAGGAATAATATGTAGAAGAATTGATGAGACAATATGCATCTCTTGAAATGATAGGTATATTCGTTTCGAAATCTGGTTTTGTTCCCTCTCCTTGTATAAACTGATCAACCTCTGTTGTATTCTCTTTTAAATAATATGAGACGGTTTCTAAGAGACAATTTGGTTCATTGTGTAAGGGAAACTTTGAGAGAAAATCACTAGAGATAGAAGATTGATTAATAGTCTGCCTAATGATTTTGTCTCCCACTGATTGATCATGGATCTGTTTAACTAAATTAGGGGAAGTTTTATCGTCCACATGATTATCAACTTCGCATTCGACCTCTTTTAATTTAGAAATAGTTATAAAATCTATGAGAGTGTGACAATTGTCATCTTTTAAAGTCAAGGTTCCTACTTCGACAGGAGGAGACATCGTTGACAAAGAATGATTAGAGGTGACAATTGCATTTTTTAAAAGATGATGTTGCTCATGATTTTCCAAAATGAAAGAAGTTGACAAAAATTATGGTGCTTCAAAATCTTCAAGATCAACATCAAAATTTGAACCATCTTGAGATTGAGTGTTAGTGCTCAATTCAGATTGGTTAACCATTAATTGATCTTGCTTGTCTGAGAAAGAAACGAGATATTCAAACCACTCATTAATAAGCGACATTTCTTTCAAAGGGAATATAGTACAAACATGAATGAACCTAATTGCAAAATCATTGAATGATTCACCATTTTCTTTCCTTAAGCAACTTAATTCTTCACTTAATTTATCATAATCATAGTTGTTAAAATCTGATAAAAACTCAATTATAAACTCAGACAAAGAATGAATCAAATTAATGTAAAAGACTCAAACCTATATTTAACTCGACCTCGAAAGGTGAGAGCGAACAATCTGCATGTAACATGAGGATCAATGATATTATGTCTTAAACATTTATAAAAAAATTAGAAATATTGTCTACTGCAGATGTGTTCCCTTCACCATCAAAGGTGAGTTATGAAAATAGATCAACTGTCTTGTTGGGAATAACTGGTAATGAGAAGTGGAAAGCATGTTCCAACACAGTGATTTGGGCAGGAGCCATGAAAAATTAAGAAATTGAAGAAATTGACTCCAAATAGTTAGCTTGTCATCTAACTTGCCTTGTAGTGCATTATAAGATGATGCAGAAGAAGGATTTATAAATCTGGAATTATGAAAGGCTACGGGGTGAAACATTTAATCATTAAATCGACCTCGACCCTCCTTCTAGTGCCATTTGTTGACGGGAAAATTTGACTTGTCATCAACTGGGAGAATAGATCCGGTCTAGGGTTGTCTATTTTACCCAAGCCGTTTGATGTAACCTATTCTAATGGGTTTAATGGCTCCATTATCCAATGAAAATCCTAAAACAAAGAAAATAAATAAACTAATTAATGTTAAAAAATATAATATATATATATATATATATACCTTAATCTAATTATTTACAACTGTATTGAGTAGAAAGTTAAATATGAACATGAACAGAATAATTACAGGTTGCAAGTTTAAGTGAAAGCCTTGCAAAATCAATGTTTTATAATCATTCTCAAAAGCAGATAAAGAAATCACATATTCTTTATATTTTATGTTTTATAATCATCTATCTAAGAATTATAACTAAAANGTTAGCTTGTCATCTAACTTGCCTTGTAGTGCATTATAAGATGATGCAGAAGAAGGATTTATAAATCTGGAATTATGAAAGGCTACGGGGTGAAACATTTAATCATTAAATCGACCTCGACCCTCCTTCTAGTGCCATTTGTTGACGGGAAAATTTGACTTGTCATCAACTGGGAGAATAGATCCGGTCTAGGGTTGTCTATTTTACCCAAGCCGTTTGATGTAACCTATTCTAATGGGTTTAATGGCTCCATTATCCAATGAAAATCCTAAAACAAAGAAAATAAATAAACTAATTAATGTTAAAAAATATAATATATATATATATATATATACCTTAATCTAATTATTTACAACTGTATTGAGTAGAAAGTTAAATATGAACATGAACAGAATAATTACAGGTTGCAAGTTTAAGTGAAAGCCTTGCAAAATCAATGTTTTATAATCATTCTCAAAAGCAGATAAAGAAATCACATATTCTTTATATTTTATGTTTTATAATCATCTATCTAAGAATTATAACTAAAACATGATTAGAAATAGGATAAAAATGATGGTCAAAAGCCAATCATAGACTGTCCTATTTCACTAGTAAATAAAATGACAAAAAATTAGAAGCAAGTGAAGCTAACCTATTATTAGTTTGTTAATGTGTCTGTGCCTCTGTACAATCGAAAACATTTAGATGCCCCACCTGTGAAAGAAATCTGCAGTAGGCTTATACTAAAGTTTTCCTGAATAAATTCAAGGTGTGTATCGACATCTAGGATTTAAGAATGGAATAGTGGACACATATGATTCAATGATCTTATAATTACGAACGATTACAGTCAGAGAAATCTTTATGTAAGCATTCATTTTTATCTATCAATTAAACATCAAAGTAAAATCCTGATATTAAAATTGATATGATGATCACAGTCATAACTTATGGAACAACAAATCATGAACAACATTTAAAACATGAATACAATGGAACATAATATTTCAATGAGATTAAAGATATACAACACATTAATATTCCAAAATAAGAGAAATGAAACATAAATGAGACAACATTCACATTCGTCTAAAGCCGAAATGCTATAAGTTGTTCCATTAAGTTTTGAAAATCATTTGTCCATCGTCTGTTCCAGGCCAATATGTCTTTTACTTACAAAACAAATAGTATTTAAAGTGATTTGAAATCCCATTTTCCTATCTCTTAGGATAGGATAGGATTTCATGAGATAAAAAATATTACAAAAATAGAGGGCTAACAACCACTCATAACTGAGTTGATTTTTCTAAAAAATTAATAAAAGGTTTTACAAAGCAAACAGAAAAGGAAATACTAATCATTCAAATGCATAATCGAACATGTTCTCCCCATATGATCAACAACAAGATCTACTATTTCCTGAAAAACGAAACAAGAATAAGTTAGACAATTATAAACAACTAATTTCTATTTTTTTTTATTTAAAAATGATTTGGCTACATAATCGAAAGATTTTGTAGCCAGTCTTATCTTAGCAAACAAAATCCAATTTCAAACTGATTCAATTTAAAATAGATGACATGAATATAATAAGGGGATTTTTTTTTTACCATTTCAACAATTGACTAACGATGGGTCGAGTAGTTCAGAATTAATTATTGCTTTAACGTCGGTTGCGTTTTTTATCACTATGTTCCTTGTCCTCTTAAGGATTTTATCTTTCCTCTCTACGTTTACTCTGAGGTCGATATTTTCTTGTCTCACTGATTCACTTTGAGCTGTGAGTGTTTTAATCCGATCCCGAAGGATGGGTATATTAGTGTAATACCGTTCGATCTAGTGGAAACAAACATCACACTGTACAGGAGGAACGATATGTTGATGAAGTGTACAGTCAAAATGGTTGTATCGACCTTACCTGTTATTTTCCCTTGACCAAGCCCAATACTAGAGAACCCTTCCTTACCCTTGAGGCATGTTGCCAAATTCGTCACAAAGTCATAGGATTTAGTAGGACCAAATCTTTGACAATCCGGGTCTTCCAAAGCTAGGAAATCTTCTATTTCGGAGTCCGAGACCTCATTGACCTCGATTGGGGTGATAGAGCTCAAATAAGCATCGTTTCGATTCCTCAACTTTCTTGAAATAAGATGACCTACTCTTTTATTCTGAAACCCTAGGGCTGTGCGTTTTTGTTTTGTTTGTTTGCAATATTTTTTGACATTAGGCTTTATAGTGGTGTTCTGGCCAGCATCAAATTTAGGCATAGGAGGTTCACTTACCTCTAGTTCAACAACCTTTTTCTCATATGAACACTGACTTGGCATTGCCTCGTCTAGAGGGTTTCTGTTAAGAGAGTCTGGTTCATTACTTGGAATGTCAAGTTTTTTTTTAATTAGTGGCTCACTCAAAATAGGGTTTTCTACAGGAGCGGTCGTATAAAAACCATTTCTTATCAAAAACCCATCCCAGTAGTCACCCGCAGTTGACAAGTGGTGAATCAATAGAATCTTAATCAAGCGATGATGGAACATACTAGAGTCAACACTCTGTCTCTTATACCTTTTGGACATTTTATACAAGCTTCTCAACAGATAAAAATGCATGTTTAATTTAAAACCAATGAAATGCATAAGAAGTCATATATGATAGAGTAAAACTAAACCATAACGACCTTCACAGGTCACGAATTGTTTGAGAATCAACAGCAGGCCATGCCACCTAGGTTTAACCAAAGAGACGGGGATACCTTTTTCGCAGAAGTTGATTTTCCTAGAGGTCATGAAGAGGCTCCAAGGTACTTCTTCAATTTTTGAGTTTTTGAACCATTTCTCGACGGTGGATGGAAGCCCTATGGCTTCACTCACAAACTCCTCGGTTACCTCTAACTAGGTATCCCCAATTTTCACTTTGCACCCATCGAAAGTCTGTGTGAAAGCCTTCTCCCCCTGAAGGTTATATCCTTCATATATTCTAAGGAAGCCATCCCAGCCTTGGCTTTTTAAATCTTCGATTGCATCATTGTGAGACAACAATGCCTAACAGCCATTCGGCTCCAAACGAACAACATGAGCCATAACAAACGCGACTAGAATGTAACAGGGATGACTCAGAACAATTTTAGGTTTAGATGGTAGGAGCGATAGGAACATATCTGAATGTATCAAAGGGAAGAAACCATAACGAATCATGTGTGTTATCATAGCATGAACATTGAAGGTTTAATCGTAAAGATTTACCATTCCTGGTAATGAAAACCTGACATACATAGTCAAAAACCTATACCCGTAATGAAAGGCTCATTAATGCATTGTGTGAGCAAGGTGAGTTAAGTACAAAGTACAGTAGTTGCACATTGATTTCCATGACTACTAGCATGACCATTGTGTTTTCAAAGGGTTTAAAATATATCACAACAAAACTCCTCATAATTCAAATGCAAACCATCTAAGCATATAATAATTATATCAACACCCAAAACATCCAAAAATAGGTCATTCAAGTATTGGATTTAGGTTGGATATAAACATGATGACCCTTAAAAAGAATGCCTTGTATAGAAAATATAATACCAAGTTAGGTTTTCATGTTTGATTCATGCTTTCAGTCATGAATCAAACATAAAACAAAACGAAAGCGCAATAATAAAGAATTAATGAACATATTTTCTAATCCAATAATCATCTGAAAATGATAATGTTCACAAGATCGAGGTGAAGGTAGCTACAAAAAATGTGATTTCTTGTTTAAATAGAAAAATTATGTAGGGCTGCCAACAAGTCCCAAGTCCTTGACCACTTCATGATAAAGCTCAGGAAGGATAACGAAGTTCAAGCCCTTAATGGGGAGGTCTCTTCGTTTGGAAGAATAGAAAACGAGATCTGTTTGAGAGGACCCATATGACCAATACCCAAGAACCTTAGGCTAAGCTTAAGGAAGCTATGTCCTCTTGGCTTTGGAGCTCCGGAAGTCCGGGACTTCGGAGTATGACCGACCTTGCCAACCTTATACTAGCCGAAGGTAATCGAGAGGCTCGGTTTCCCATAAGGTTGACCGGCGTTAAGCGGTTCCCCATGTAGTTCTTTCCCAATTGTCGATATACCGGGGATGCGTGGCACTAGCCCCTTTAGTTTGGAGATTGGACACTTCGGAAGATAAGGGGAGTTTGCATTGCAATACTCCCGAACGCTGAATCCCTAAGGTAACCATAGTTGTAGATCTATAATCCTACATGGTAGGATCTCGACCGTGAGATCTGAGGAATGTTAGAAGTATGTCGGTTTGGGGTGATGTGGTGCAGTGATGTCACCCATGGTGACGTGGACCCCAGCTTGACGTGCCATGTGTCACCCGGATTCGTGTGTATCGTGTACCCTATAGGCCCATTGGAACACAACACGTTTCACCCTGACCCTCCTATGTGTCAGTTCCTCATACGTGTCTTCCTAGCTAACGTGGTTGGTGAAATGACCGGGACTTCAGGACTCCGGAGGATCTGGGATGTAGTATGGTAGAGAGACCAAACGGTCCGAAGGTCGGAGCCACATGGTGAGCTTATGGGACTTCGAAAGTTAGGAACTCCAGGTGATCTCGTGTGTAGATAGTGAAGAGGCGTGAAGCGTCGGAGCGCTAAAACACTGAATTCCTCCACAACTGACATAGGAGAAAGATAGTAAGTCCAGTCATGGGATCAGATAGTGGATGGTCTTCCACCGTGGAGGAAGGAACTTGGAAATAGTACGTGTGAGGTGGATCCACGTGGGTGCCATGTGGCCTTCAACCAATTAATTCCGTGGAACTTCGGGAAGTTGTAAGATATAAACCAAGGGTCAGTTTAGAACACAGTAGCAGTCGTTAGAAAGCTACGGGCAAGTAGAAGAAAATGAATCATCTTGGAGAGATGATTCGAGCTGAGTTAATTAAGGAAAATCGAATTTATAATACCCCACCCCATAAAAGAGTATTAAGGAATTGGGTGTGTTACAATAGCTTGAAAGATTAAAAACATCCATAAAAACCATAGGGCATAGACTAATACTAAGTCTCTATTACTAATAGATCGATAGGGAAGACGAGTGGTAATCCCCCACCACATTATCCCGCTAATCCCATTTCAAGAGGATATTTTTATCACCTTTGCGCTTCCAACGAAAAAGCTAGAAGGTAAGGTAAAGTCCATACCACTGGTGTATGTGTGTCCCCTGAGCTACAACGAAGAAGATGACATATTGCAATGATATGACACATTGCATGCACCCTCGGACGTCGCTTTCCTTTTTCTATTTTTTACACTTTTTGTATCTCTCTTCCTATGCTTAGCCATTTCCTCGAGATCAGAAAGAAACTCTACCGAGGATAGCATTTGAGACTACAAGTTTCCTCTTCGTAACACAGACAAAGAGAATTTCCGTAATGGAGTATAACTTGCCGCTAATTAAATAAATTTTATAAATCTTATTAATACTTTTCATTTTACGCCCCGGATGGGGTGACACGCGGCCATTTGGAGACAGCTGGAGGCGCACTCGGCCTGGGCTTAAATGCCGAGGGCCGCCACCCACAAGCCAACATTAACGATGGGGGACGACCTCTGCAGCAGACATAGGCTGGAAGTACTCCTCCCTCGCGCGTTCATTAACAATCACAGCGCACTCGGGATGGGAGAGGTTAAATGCGGGCACATGGCCTCGGCTCCTGGCTCTGTGAATTTCTTTATGTCCGGACAGAGCAGGGCTGCACCTGCCTCGGCTCTAATTCTCGCTGGTTTTCTCTGGTGCAACCCAGCTCCTTTTGCGCTCAGACTCTCAGCACTTTCGGTGTATCTTTCTCTGCATGATACGAGACAGGTTAAGCTTGCTTGCGCCCTGCAAGTAAACTCACTTTCGTCTTGGCTCACCTGTCTTTTACTGTATTCGCTCTGCTCTCTCACCATGGCTCGGAAAAGGGGAAGACCTCATCGTGGCGCGGCCTGGGATGCTCGCAAGGCACATAGGCATTGGAGAGAGCAATTGGAGCGCGCCTTGGCTATGGCGACCTCCATCATAAGGAAAAAAGCAAGGGCAGAGAAGCGGGCGCTCCTCACCACCATAGCTGAACCAGGAGCCGGTTGTAGTCATGACGCTAAGACCAATACCCCGGGAGACGGGCAGGATGCTGGAACGGAGGAGGAGTTTCCACCCTGCGTAGTGGTGGAAGACCCGTTCATGGAGGATTTGACGATGGTGGAATGGAACCGCGCCACTGAGACGACTCTTCAAGAGACACGCACTCCCCTTCCGACGCAGGTCGACTACATCCCCGGCTGCATTGTGGAAGAAATTCCCTGGCCCGGTGATGACAATGTCAGCAGCTATGACTTTCAGGCGAAGGAAGCAGGAACGACGGGTGCAAAGGTGGTTGTGGAGCAGAGAGAGCTCGACATTGGGTCGGGAGTGGCGACAGACACGGTGGATGTGGGTGGCAGCTTGCATGGGTCTCTCCTCCGGGATGAGAACCTGTCTCTTGTGTTTGACCTTCGTTGCCACTTATCTGACCTGGAGCTTCGAGCCCGCACCATCGGACAGAGCATGAGCATGCTCCTCGATGCTTTCTCCAATGCACCAGCTAAGAGGAAATGCCCCCTCTGCGCGCAAGCTTTTTCCATCCCGGCTGGGTTCACGTGGCAGAAGGACGAGGACGACAGGCCACCTGGCACCTAGGTTTTTATGCTCTTGGTTCCTAGTTTACTTTGTTACTGTTTTATGTATATTTGGATTGTAGTCATCTGTCTTGGTTTCCTTCGGGCAGGATAGATGCTACATTGTTTAAGTTTTATCATGCTACTTGGCTTTACGTTTTATCATGCTACTCTGTTTTACCTATGCTGGTTTCCGGTTATCGGCATAATTTTTGGTAACTCCAGGCATACTTTTTTGTACATTCTGCAAAAGCTTTTTGCCTCTATAATATAGCAGGTTCCACCTTTTTTATTTAAAAAAAAAAAAAAATACTTTTCATTTTACATTTTACTTGAAGAAGTTAGAAATTATTATGACTTTCAATACAAAACATTCACCTCGAAATAATAAATTCGTCCACTCACTTATATTAGTGCAATAAATATTGTAAATATATTTCATTTTATGTGATCAATAAAAAAATTAATTTAACCTTTACAAAAATATTAGTAAATTGATTATATGATTTTTCAAAAAATATTTAATAAATTAATTTCTTCCTAAAAACTATTTAATAAAATTATTTAATACATTTATTCCATACATATTTTTTCACACAAATATTTAATAAATTGATTTAAAAAAAAAAACTATTTAATACATTTATTCCATATCTTAAGTGGGTAACAGATAAAGTCATACATTCCCCTCACCATATGAAGGTAAGTATTGATTTTAATTTCTTTAAAAGAAGTTAATTGATTCGACACCTTAGTCGTATATTGCCATTAGACATAATTAAGGTAAGTGTTGATTTTCTAACTTATTTAAGTTCTTTGATACTAAGTTTTAGAAGTCAAGACTTATGTGCACGTATTAAAGTGAAGAGTCGAGCAAAGTGAATTTATTTTTTTAAGTATGTTAATGCCATTATCAATTTCAAAATTATGAAAATAGTGGTGTTAGTTTAGATATAAAATATGGAATTATTTAAAAATATTGAGATGTATGTGAATATTTTTAAAATATATATATTTTTTTTTTAAATTAGATAATTTATAATAGTAAAAAATACAATGGGCTAAAAAAACTTTTAGAAATTTAAAAGAAAATAAATAAAAATGGAAATATAATAGTTGGAAAAATAGAAATAAAAATGTTGGGCCTTTCTCACATGGACTACTCCCATTGCATATCTAGTTGACAGATCTCTTGATGCTAATTGTTTTTACTATAGCATAAACAATAATGATATTTTTCTTTATTATATGAATTATCTATTGACAGAGAGTATTCATTATCTATACATCTAGTTATATTAAGTTTTATTGTTCAACATATATTTCTCATTCGAGAGCATATATTTTTTAATAGACATATCTTTTGACAAAAAATATTCATTAAGTTTCATTGTTCAACATATATTTCCCACTCCAGAACATATATTTCCCAATGGACCCATGCAAACCCTTAGTAATATTATAATGTATGTATAATTTTATTTTTCACCCAAATCTTTTACCCAATATATTGTATTTAAGAAAACAATTTTTTAAAATTATTGATGAGAATGAAAACTATAACATATAAATATGTATAACTTATTTAATCAATTATAAAAATTATTAAATCTATTTTAAATTTTAGTGAAATTTAAATATTTTTTATAAATCTATTAAATATAATAACATAGTATTTTATTAAATTCCATATAAATTAATTTAAGATGTAAATATGTGAAGTTTTTTTATAATGGATAAATTAATTTAAAAAATTCAAACACCATGGAATTTTTATAAGAAATTATAATTCCACCTTATCTATATAAGAATTATGACTAGGAAACACATTTTAAACATGACTTAAATAATTTTGATAAATTTAAAAAGAAAATCAAAACAAATTTTTATCTTTACCCAAAAAATTTAAATTCAATATAAAATTAAATGTATTTACTAATTAAAATCTATAAATCACAAATATTTCATAATTTATGTTGAATTTTATTGAATATCAATATAAACAACTTAAAATTAGTATATTCACTAATATAACATAAATTTTATACATTTAATTACAAATTAAATATATCTACTAATTAAAAATTATAAATTACAAATATTTTATAATTTATGTTGAATTTTATTGAATATCAATACAAACAACTTAAAATTAGTATATTCACTAATATAACATAAATTTTATACATTTAATCACAAATTAAATATATCTACTAATTAAAATTTATAAATCACAAATATTTCATAATTTATGTTGAATTTTATTGAATATCAATACAAACAACTTAAAATTAGTATATTCACTAACCTCAAGTCTTTTACATAATTAAAAAATGCATTCAGGTTTGTATTTATAAGAGATAAAAAATTTACCTAATATAGTGAAGTTAGTTGTTGCTATTAGATTTACTTACAAACTTTGATGTTATTATAGGTTTATTAAATATATTAATGATAACATATTTTATTGAAATTTATTTAGATCAATTTAAAACTTGATGTTATTTTAGCTTTATTAAATATATTAACGATAACATATTTTATTGAAATTTATTTAGATCAATTTAAGTGTAAATACGTGTTAAGTTTTTTCAATATTTGATATGGTTAAACATCATTTCTCATAAACACAAAAACTTAATTTTATTAAATAAAAAAATATTAAATCTTAAATTTATCTATAAATTTTTTATATTTGAAAATTTATCGAAATTTTATTAAAAGTTACTCAAATAATATTAAATATAATAAACATGTTCTATATTTGAATATTTATCAAAATTTATTAAAAATCACTCAAATAATATAATAAACATGTTGACTTATCTTTTTTTCCATAAATTTAATGTTAATTTATTGAATATAACTAATATATTCACTTTAAAAATATAGACTTTTCATAAATTTAATATTAATTTATTGAATATAATGTATATATTGACTTGACTTTCCATTATTTGGACTTTTTATAAATTAAATGTAATGTTAGTTACAAATTAAGATGAACTTTTCATAAATTTAATGTTAATTTATTGAATGTAAAGTAAATATTGATTTGATTTCCTCATTTTTTAAATTTTTCATAAATTTAATGTTACTTTATTGAATGTAATATTAAAACACAAACCAATGTTAATTGGATTTTTCATAAATTTAATGTTACTTTATTAAATATAATGTTAAGACACAAACCAATGTTAATTGATTCTAACTAGAATGGTAGGAAGGAATATCACTTAAATCTACCCACTTTAAAACTATCCAAATTTTAAAAAAATAACAAATCCAAAGGGAACTTTATCTAGTAAAGAGAATCTCATTGTTCACTTATCCTTTATTAGTAGTGACAAATGGATAATTCAAAATATAAGCAATATTGGAATGGTATTGTCTAGACTCCAATCAATACAGATTTGAACATGACTTTCTAGGGAAAAAAAAATACAAATTCTTTAACTATTTGATCCAATACATTCTTCACCATAGAAGATTTCTCCAGTTATACTTATATATACCTCTTTCCAACAAAAAAAATCCCTTCAATGATTGATTGACTCATACATGGTGCCAACAAAAAAACATGTCAAATCTAATGAATTCGGTTAAAACAAACACCATCCCATTACGCTTTACTTCTATTAAATTTATAAAGTAAAATGTGAAGATAAAAGTGGTTTCAAGAGGGTTCAATGATTTTCTTAATATGGCATGTATACAGGTTCAATGATTTTATGATATTAAGACTTAGTGAAGGAGTGGATAGAGCCCCGTTCCTTATAAGATGGGTTAACAACCACTTTTTTCAATAATTTTGGCTCATTCACATAGTGTAGTGTTTATATTGCAAAGAAATATGATGAAGTTTAGTGAGTTTAATTCAATAGCATGTTAAGGTAATGGATTTTGATTTTTTATATTTGAACTTTAGATTTATTATTTTTTTTTTTAAATCTCAAATAGAATGGATTTATTAGATATTTAGAATTCAACCCTACCAATTTCAATGGCACCACAATGTTTTAGGTAAAGTTATAAAAGCATACATAGATTGGGTTAAGCAAAGACTTTTGACATATTTGAAATTCAACCCTATCAACTTCAATGTCACCACAATGTTTTAGGCAGAGTTATAAAAACATACATAAATTGGGTTAAGCAAAGACTTTTGACATATTTGAATTTGTGTTTAGATTGAAGTCAATGAGGATTTATAATGGAACATGATAATTTTAAGGAGAATTTTTTATAGACTCAAATTTTAGATTATTAGAATATAGTTTTTTATTATTGGAATTATCAATAAATAGGTTATTTTCAGGGTTTCTACTTTGAGTCAGCTCACTTAAAAGGGAAAAAAAGATACAAATGAAAATCAAAGAGAAATATCAACAATGTTAGAATTATGTACATGATCAATATATAAAAAGTCAGCTCTCCACACAAAAATATCAAATCTTATCCAAAAGATCAAATCGAGGAATTAACACTTACCCTTGAGGATGGTGAATACTACAAGTTTATATTGGAACCTCCTACTAAGATTGAAGATGCAAAAGAAACCTTATAAAAAAGAAAAAGAATGAAGAGACCACATAAATTTAATAACTCAAATTCCTACTAAGAATGAGATCTCTCCCCCAATGATGAGTTGAGGAGGTCAAGTCAACTCTCTTGATCCTCTTGGGATTAGACCCGATAATATCGGAAACTCAGTTTACCATCCATGAATTATAGGGAATTAATCAGAAAGTTTTCCCCTAGGATTTAATCTTTTCCCATCTCATAAATATGAGTGAAAATATGATTAAAAATAGAGTAAAAAATAAAAATTAGAACTATTAATTGTCATTGAAGATAAATCCTCTTAGTTCCCCTGCCTTTTTTTATTTCTTTTTTTATTTAAAGTACCCTTACATTAAAAAATAATAAAAAATTATCAAATATGTGATCTTTCACAAGTACAATTTTTAAAATATTGATATATAATAATCATAAAGCCATATCATATCAACCTGATATCTATATGAGATCAAATCTCTTTATGTACAAACCTTTCAAGCTTTGCACTCTAAAAACTGTTTGCATCTCAAGAGATTTGATCCATCTCAAAACTTGATAAATCCAAAATTAATATAGGTTTTAGTTTAAATTAATTATCTCTCTATATTTGAAATAATTGTATTAAAAATAATATATCAAAATATCATATATTATTATCATGTTTCAATAATTAAATACTAATAAAATTAAATTTTACTAAATCTTCTTTAAATAAATTCTGGTCTTCTTCATATTCATTTTATATATAAAGCCGGTCTTGTTTATATTCAATTTATATATAAAGCCATAATGAGTTAAATTTCTTCACTTAAGAGGGTAAGTGATTACTTGTTATTCTACTTAGAATTTGGAGAAATGAGCACTAGTGAGGCTACACTCACAATATATTATTGAATGAGGACCGATTACATCATTATATAGGAAACCATATCTACTTAGGCAGTTACAACAGATCACATAAAAATAGGATCTACATTAAAGGAAGTAGAGTTCAACTACACAACTACCTAGTGCTCCATTATTTCCAAGTCTCCCCCTTAATGGAGAATGGATTGACTTCTACACCTAACATCTCCCTAAGAAACTCAAACTTAATCTTTCCAAGTGGCTTAGTGAAAATATCAACAACATTTTCACAAGTATTACAATACATAAGAGCCATTTCATTTGACTGCAATCTTTCTCTAACAAAATGGAACTGAGCATCAACATGCTTTGTCCTTGCATGGTAAATCGGATTATTTGCCAACTTGATTGAACTTTGATTATCAAATTTGATCATTGTAGGTTCCTTTTTTTCTTCTCCAACATCTTGAAGAAGTTTTCTTAACCAAATAGCTTCACAAGTTGCTGCACACAAGGCTTTATATTTTTCTTCAATATAAGACAAAGAAACAATAGGCTGCTTTTTACTGCTCCATGAAACAACCCCGGATCCAATGCCAAACGCATATCCAGTGGTTGATCTTCGATCATCCGGATTGCCAGCCCAATCAGAATCTAAATAACCTGTCAACTCAACATCAGATGCATCAATATATTTAATACCATAATCAAGTGTTCCTTTTAGATACTTGAGTACTTCCTTTGCTGCTTTCCAATGGCTTTCATGAGGTTTCAACATGAACTGACTTAACACACTCACATAATATGCAATATCAGGTCTGGTTGTGGTGAGATAATTCAAACTACCCACCATATGTCTATACATAGTTCCATTCACCTCCTTCAAACCATCATCATAAGAAAGATTCACATTATGATGCATGGGAACAGTAGAATATTTACACTGATCCATTTTAAATCTCTTAAGTACTTCTATGACATACTTACTCTGACAAACAAAAGTTTGTCCTGCATTTCTCCAAACGTCAAGACCTAGGTAGTAATGTAACTCACCAAGATTTTTCATTTCAAAAACTTGTGACAACTGCTTCTTGATTTCATCAATTAATTTCCCTGCATTTCCTATAATTATTAAATCATCAACATATAAGGAAATCAATACTATATACCCCTGCTCATCAAATTTGTATCATATTTGGATCACTCTTGCTCCTCATAAAACCCTGTTGAATAAAGAAAGAGTCTATCTTCTCATACCATGACCTAGGTGCCTGTTTTAGTCCATACAATGCTTTCTTTAACTTACACAGTAAGTGTTCTTGCCCATGTTCCACAAACCCTTCAGGTTGAGTAAGGTAAACCTCCTCCTTTAAATCACCATTCAAAAATTCACATTTAACATCTAATTGGTGTAGCTTCCAATGATACTTTGTAGCTAAAGAAATTAACAATCTGATAGTATTTAATTTAGCTAATGGTGCAAATGTTTCAGCATAATCAATACCTTCTATTTGTGAATACCCCTTTGCAACCAATCTAGCTTTATATTTGTCTATACTAACATCTGATTTAAACTTGGGTTTGTATATCCATTTGAATCCAATGGGATTTTTATGTTTAGGCAATTTAGTCAATTCCCAAGTATTATTTTTCATTATAGATTCATATTCTTCCTCCATTGCATTTTGCCATTCATCATGTTCATTTGCTTCATTAAAACTCATGGGTTCTATGACATTTGAAATGATACTCATTAGGGCATAGTCTCTATACCTCTCAGGGAGCTGAACCTGTCTGGAAGATCTTCTCAACTGATTATTTTCCTCCCCACTTTGTGAAGATCTGTCTTCACCACTAGGTGAACTCTGACTACTTGAAGTGTCCATATCATTGTCACTGAGTCCTTCTTCTTCTTGTTGTTGTTTTCGCTGCAGTTGTGGATGCTACTGTCGTTGCGGTTGTGGCTGTTGCTGTGGTGGCTATTGTTGTGATGGTTGTTGTTTATCTTCTTTAACTCCTTCATCAATAAGTCTATTCCATTCCTCATAACTGTTATTGTCATGATTTCCTGCTTCCTGCTCATGGAAAAGTACATCTCTACTTGCAAATACTTTGTGAGTAGAAGGATCAAATAATTTGTATGCTTTGAATTCATAACAATACCCTATGAAAATACATTTAATGGCTTTAGCATCCAATTTCTTCCTATTCTCCTTTGGAATATGTGTAAAAGCCTTACACCCAAATACTTTCAAATTATGAACTGTAGGTATGGAACCATACAAGGCTTCGAAAGGAGTAACATTATCAAGACACCTTGTTGGACTTCTATTATTTAAAAAAACTACAGTATTTATGGCTTCAGCCCAAAAATGTATTTGAGAGATTCTTACCTTTCATCCTATTGCGTGCACACTCCACCAGAGTTCTGTTTTTTCCTTTCAGCAACTCCGCTCTGCTGTGGAGTGTGGGGTACTGTAAACTATTGTACTATTCCATGATCTTTGTAATATTTGATGAAGTCCCCTGATTTATACTCTCCCCCTTGATCTGAACAGAGGATTTTGATGGATTTTCCTGTCTTCTTTTCCACCATGGTTTTGAATTCCTTAAAGTACTTGAAAACATCACTTTTTCTTCTAAGAAAGTAAAACCATGTTTATCTCGTGCAATCATCAATAAATAACAGAAAGTAAAATGCACCTCCTAAAGACCTAGTCTGCATAGGCTAGCAAACATCAGTATGCACAAGATCTAACACATATCTCTTTTTTCTATCAGGATTAGAGGGGAATTCATCTTTGTGCATCTTTCCTAATGCACATCCATCACAAGCAACATTCTCATTCTTTAACATGGGAAGTCCTTTAACCATATTATGTTTCTATAATAACAATAAATTAGGATGATTGATGTGGCCATACCTTTGATGCCAAAGGCTCTCTGTTGGCATAGTTTCAGAAGTCAGTGCGTGATGTGATTTGCTGGTAACATCAAGTTTGTATAGGCCTCCTTCTTTGACTCCCATTGCAACTGTTTTGAATTGGTCCAGTAGATCCTTGACTATGCAATAATTCTTGAAGAATTCAACCTTCAAGTTCTGATTTGTAATGGTGGACACAAAGATCAAATTTTTCTTTATCCCTGGCACATAAACAACATTGCGAATGTGACGAATAGTACCATTCAGCAATGTCACAGGAATGTCTCTGTATCCCTTGATCTGATGAGCGCGGTCATCTCCAAGATATATGCTGTCTCCATTCTATGTTTCTTTAAAAATAGTGTACCACATCTTATTACATGTCATATGTATTGATGCTCCAGAATCCACAAACGAAGCATTAGAATCATCCATTTCAGCAGATAAAGCAGCGTTAGACACAAACAACCTAAGATACCGTGAATCAAAATTCGGGGGTTCATCAATATCATCACTAGAAATAAACAATCTGAGATCATGATTTAAAGATTCTTCTGCATAATGACCTGTATGTTTTCTAGGTTTATTCCTAGCCTCGTCACTCTTCTTCTTATGACAATCTTTAACAATATGTCCAGGTCGACCACAATAAAAACAACTCTTTGACTCAGTCCTGTTAGAGGGCATACCTTGATTTAGCCTTGGGGATTGTCTTGTCTGTGATGAACGACCTCCTCTGCCTCTTTCTCCTGATCTCCCTCTCGGGGATCTCTTATTTGACCACAATGCCAGATCTAAATTTTGAGGCTTCAGATTTCTGCACCTCTCTTCCTCTTGCAGCAAAATACCTGTCAGCTCTTCAAAAGTAGGAGGTTTCTCCCTTGCTACGAGACCTGTTATGAACATCTGATAATGTTCTAGCATACCATTTAAGGTAATAGTGACAAAATCAGTGTTGGAAACTATTTCCCCTATATTTACTAGCTTGTCTTTCACCTCTTTAATGCAACCCAAAAATGAACTAACAAATTCATTTCCATCCATCTTAATGCCTATCAATTTAGTTTTGAGGAAAAAAATATGATTTGTGTTTCTATTTTCATACAAGGATTTAAGCATTGTCCATGTTTCAGCAGAAGTTTTAGATTCTCTAATATGTGGAATTATGTTATCTTTAATAGACATACACAACAATACCTTTGCCTTGATTTCACGCTTATCCCAGTCTTGGATCTGTGTTGTTGCCACACCGGTAGCCGCATCAGGTTTCGCTTCATCTCCCTTCGCAATGGTCCAGACACCATAGCCTTCCATCAAAGTCTGCATCTTGAATTTTCAGTTAATGAAATTCCAACCATCTAACTTGTTGGCTTCGTTGAGGTAGGTCTCTGCTAGCGGATTCTCCATCTCTGCAAGTGTCTACTCATCCAACTAGACAATGGATCCTTGTATTACCAAACACACTTCAATCCTGAAGGCGGTGAATCACCAAGAATATGAAACTTTCTGTCGATTTCCTCCTTTGCTGAGCAGTTCGTCGCTCTGCCTTCGGATCCACCGATCCGATCCGACCTACGCTTTCATATTTAAAGGAAATATAAGAAATTTTAAAAAATACCTTAACACCACTCCATGCATAGGGTAGAGTTCTCCAAAAAACACACCCAAACCTAAACCTTGTTTTTCAACTAAACTCATGCTTCCACAAAGGTAAAAACCTTTCACGATTTGGTGTTTATATGGACGCACCAACAAATGAAGCAAACGCTTCAATGCTCACACTTCAGTTATGAAAACTTATGCTTCATGAAAACAAAACCTTCATGGTTTCCTCACACAACACCCTTCAACGATCATATAATGGGCAATTTCGGATTGGCCCTCACGGTATGAAGTCTGGCTTCAAACCCACATGACCTCCTCTGATCCTCAAGGCCATTTGAGATTGTTGGATCGACCCTCCGCGTTGAAAGATGGTGGATCGATGTTGAAATATGGTGGATCGGCCCTCCGCGGCCTCCCTAGCCCGCGACTCTTCAAATGAAAGAGGGTTGAGCCCTCTAGACAGCTCCAAGAGCCTCTCACTGTCCCCACGAACCTCCAACAAGACCACACAAGTCCCTCACTCACCCACGGTTTCCAAACACGGTCGATGCTCCTCAGACTAGCAAAGGGTAGCGCTAGCGCTCCTATACAATTGAAGGGGGGGTACTGGGCAGAGTTGAAAATGCTCTATGCATGTGGAAGGGGGGGCGTCGACGCTCTAGCACTCTTGGAGGCATTCAATGGGAGTGCGCGGTCACTGAATTTTTCAATTTCATAAGTGTGAGGGCATTGGTGCTCCTCTAACACTGTATAGGGGGGCGCTGGTGATTTTTCCAAATCAATTCAAGATATTTCACTTTGGATCTCGCCTTAGAGAGTTGGATCTCCAACGCTGCTCTGATACCAACTTATAATTATGATAAATAACACACATATCACAAAAAATAGGATCTACATTAAAGGAAGTACAGTTCAACTACGCAACTACCTAGTGCTCCATTATTTCCAAGTATTCTTTAGAATTTAAGAGGGTAAGTGATTACTTGTTATTCTTTAGAATTTTGTTTCTGTGCTCGAAAAGCATTAAGAGAAGCTTTCCAAGATCACCATACTAAATATACAAATGGTGCACATTTATATAAAAATATAAAATTATAATTATATTTGAATATTTATTAAATATAATTATAAATTATATTAAATATAATTAATAAAATATAAAAATTGTAATTATATTTGAATATTTATTAAATATAATTAATAAAATATAAAAATTGTAATTATATTTGAATATTTATTAAATGTAATTATAATTCATATTAAATATAGTTGTAGTGACTTTTTCCATTTTACTTTTTATTTTTTAATATCTTTTAATTTATTATATTTTATTAATTTATTTTTTGATTCTTATTATTAATATTAAAAATATAGTTTTAATGAAATTGTTCGTACACCAATTTGATGTCCAGCTTGATTGTGAATATGTGAACTACAAAAAAATCTATAAATTCTCATATTTGAATGTAAGATTTAATAGGAATACTTATGAAACCAATAAAAAAGTATGTTATAATATAACCAAATTATAAGAAGAATCTATCTCTCTATATATATAACACAAAAATTTATTTATTTTTACTATTTACAGTTACATATGATATTATAAGGAAAAAAAAAACTCTTATTCGTAATTCTCTTACAATTGTTTTATGTGTTTTTTTGGTCAATTTGTATTTGATGCCAAATGTGTGTTGATTTTTCTATATGAGATAATATATGATGGATGTATTATTACAATGAGGAGTGTTCCATATATAGAGAACATATGGTGACCATCCATGAAAGGATGTGTACCTTGGATAATAAATAACTACTTATTTTTTATACATTTTTATACCTTGTATTATAAATATCATGTCATATATTATATGATATATATATGGAAGAATGTCTTGTCAGTGTCGTCCAAACATCAACACTCCCTCTCAACGAGGGAGACATACTTCATCATGCCAAAGTTTGTCTTTGAAGTATACAAACTTTTCCCTAGACTCATGACACATGTCTGTTGATCTTGGGAGATGTCTCTATCCCACCTGAACCAAGTGGAAGCTCCCTCTGGGCCAATTGACTCTCTCTGAGATCAAGCTCATTCTGGGTCCGCATGTGATAGCATATAGCATCTTGAGTCTTTATCATTCCTTTTCAAATCACCATGACTAGGACAAAGATGACACTAGGTTCTTTCACCACAAGTACACCCCTGTGGGTGAATTTCAGCTTGATACTAACTAACATGTGGAAAGCACCTCGAGTCTATATTATTCCTTGTCATGATCAAGGAAGGACTACACATGGGCCCATTTACCACAAGTACACCTTTGTGATAAATGTATCTGATCCAGATTTTATGAGAAAAACAAAATGACTATAGATTATTAACATTTACTTAACAAAAAATAATAGATACAGTAAAACTGGTTTTCTATTCAATAAGGAAATAAGCTGAAACTGTAAAATGCAACGGAAACAATCTCACTGGAATGGTGGTGGATTATCTCTGAGAAGAGATGTGACGGTTGTGCTCATTTGAAAGAAGATGATTACAATGAGGCTCTGAAGGCCTTTTTACAATAAACAAGAATGTCAAAACCCCTAGAAATCCAAAAACCTAACCCTAGGAGATGAAGCGCCAAAATTCATGTGGGCCTCGTTTGGGTAAGTCAGTACATCGACTTCCCAAGGTCGTAACTTTTGTATACGATCTTCATTTTAGGTGTATGATAGCCCATTGAAAAGGTATCGTTGAGGAGATTCATTTTGGGGGCTCAATCATGCCTTTGCCTATCATTGAGAAGCTCTATCCCTAAAAACCTTCATTTAGGCCCTCAAAATGGCCCTGGAAGTTAAAACTGCTAAAAATAGTAAATTGCCAAAATTGCTAGAAAAATGTTTTGAGCTAGTTGGAAAAGATGGGTGGCCAACGATATCGACCTAGATCAATCCTCCCTCCTTAGGAAGCAATGGTATCCATTACGTTGAGTTCCCCCATCAGATGAGGAAATTTCTACTGAATTTGGCCCCGGGTGAGCCACTTGCCTTGGTGCAGGAGTTGCCCTGCTTTGACGACTCGATAAAGCTACATCCTTTGCTGTCGAGTGCCCTTAATTTGTGTGCCCAGAATATGATCATGGGATGCCTGTTGTATTCAATCGGGGCTGATCTATTTTGGTGTCAGTTGTTCTGCTACTTCTGAGGTGTCCAATAATGGTGGGAAATAAGGGCTCGGAGATCCATGTTGAACACTGGGTGTAGGCCAAGTAAAGGAGGAATGTTTAGCTCAAAATAATTCTCCCCCATGGCCTTGGTGATGTTGTATGGCCCATAACGAAGTG
Source organism: Picea sitchensis (assembly GCA_010110895.2). Classification (NCBI taxonomy): domain Eukaryota; kingdom Viridiplantae; phylum Streptophyta; class Pinopsida; order Pinales; family Pinaceae; genus Picea; species Picea sitchensis. The sequence goes on along the minus strand of SNQJ01S0056570.1, from coordinate 63,493 downwards.
GGAGAATCTTCCTATGGGGTCCTGTAAGGCGTTCTTTCTGCAAGTGCAACCAAACTTTGTCACCCACTTGAAACTTATGTGGCACCCGACGTTGATCATGGTGTTGCTTGTACTTGTCATTGGAATTCTGTAGGATCTCCTGAACCTGTTGGCAGATGTGTTGGATCTACTCAATGAACCGAGTGGCTTTGTCAACTTTAGTTGGATCAGGATATGAGTTGGTTGAGGTGACCGTAAGGGGAAGTGCAACATCTATGGGACCCAATGGTTGGAATACCAACCCCACCTGAAAGGGGTTGTGGCCAGTTGAGCTATGCATGGCTCGGTTGTAGCTATGTTGGACATAGGTAAGGATCTCATCCCATGTGCAAGGGTTCTTGGAATTATACATGTGAAGGATATGCACAATCATTCAATTTACGACCTCGGTTTGGCCATCTGTCTAGGGGTGGAAGGCCATGGATTTAGTGAGCTTGGTGTCTAGCAGTGACCAGAGGCTCGACTAGAATGTGCTGAGAAATTGACTATCCCGATTTGAGACAATGGTTTGTGGGATTCCAAAATGTACCCAGACTCGTTCAAAGAAGTGCTTGGCAGTGGCCTATGTTGTGATGCTCTTCTTGCAGGAAACCAGAATCGCCATCTAAGAAAAGTGATCAAAAGCCACAAAAAAATAGTCATTTCCCCGCTTGGTGGATGGGAGGCCTGACATGTAGTCCATTGAGATGGATTCCCATGGCCTGTCAGGAGTAGGAAGAGGGGTGTACATGCCCTATTTTTTAGTGGTCGGTTTGGAAATAGCACAGGCAGTGCATGACCTGATATACTTGCTGACCTCCTTTCGAATTTTGGGCTAGTAGAAATGTTTCTGTAGTATATCCACTATATTTTCGACGCTGAAGTGTCTTTCCACTCGATTGTAGTGGGCTTCCCATATTAGCTTTGCTCGCTCGCTTGATAAAACACATATATGGCCCAGACGACACAACAACCCATCCTGAAGATGAAAATTATCGACAACTGCGTTTTCACCCAACATTTGGTAGGTGGTGGCGAAGTTCGGGTCTGTCTCATAGAGTTGGGTCCATCCAGAGGTCTCTTGGTCGCAAGAGTCTAGCACCGTGGTGAGTTTCGCGACTGGCGGTCTGTTGAGGCAATCAATGACGCGATTGGTGCTTCCTGTTTTATACTTGATGTTGAGGTGGAATTGCTGCAAGTATGTGGACCACTTTTGATGGCG